>MU213340.1:65500-90998 GCA_018584345.1 Thuja plicata
ATGTGATGATGAACTCATAAAGATGTTTGAGGATACCATGTTTGACGAGATTCCACATGAAGAATTGCAAGATGTTCCTAAAGAAAATTCAATGGGCAATTACATGTTAGATGATGAAGCTCCAATTCGTGAGAATATGCGAGATTCATTTAGAGATGAGCAAGTTGCTCCCATGAAAGAAGAAAATGAAGAACAATTTGGGTTGGTACTACAATTGAGCATTGTGCTTGAGCAACTTAAAGAGATATTTGATGGGGAGATTATCAAGCAATCCTTGATTTTTGAGGATGCTATTGGCGATGTTCATAGAGATGCATGGTTCAAATTGTACAAGGACAAGCCTCCAAAAGCGATATTTCATGGGCTTGATTTCAAGATTGATGATGCTTTGATTACTCCTGAGGCCGACGTTGATGTTGGAGGGAGAATCCACCACCAATTGCGACCTTCCAATGTTGTGGATGATCAACGGGGATTTGAACAACTTCTATTTGAATCACGTCAGGTTGTTTCTTTCCCTTCTCTTAATGTTCAAGATTATGAAAGTTGTTATTTTGATTATGGAAATTTTGGAAAGAAAACCTGTTTTTGGATTGATAATGGACCCAATGAATTGCCTCAATTGTTGATCTTGCATGATAATTTTCTTGAGTTTGAGTTTGAGGTGACTACATTTTTTTTGGAGTACAAGGATAGGCCTACAAGATTGAGAACTATCACCCAGGCCTTGTTGCTCTTGAATGTCCTGAGAAACCATGTTAGATCAAGTGTTTATATCGGTCTAGTTGGTGTCATCCCTTTAGAGTCTTGTACATAGGTAGAGTAGGTTTGTCTTGGACCATTTGGTTCAAGAGGGTTAGATTAGGTTTCGCTTTCTGTCTGTCAGTTTAGTTGTCTTAGGGAGCCCGAATAGTAATTTTCCTTGAGTCAGTTGACTTGAAGTTTGTTTGAGGGGCTCAGTTGGTTGTTTTTCTTTAGAGGGTCAGTTTGTAGGTTGCCTTGAGTTGTTTGACCCAAGTAGTCTAGGTGCTTGCTTTGGTTAGTTTAGTTTAGAGGGATCCAAATTTGTGAGAAAGGCGATGATCATACAACACACTCTGGTGTTCTCCCAGTAGTTTTGTTCAGTTTATTTCTTGGCTATTTCTTTATGGGGTTCCCTTGAATTGGAGATTGGATTCCTAATAGCTTTATCCTGCGAAAAGGATTTGTCCTAAATTTGGATTGGGTCATGGTTGTGTTTTGAGTATCCGAGTTTTTTCGATTACTACATTTTACTCACACTTAATTGCTCCGAGTTCTTTGGTAGTTTCAAAGTGAAGTTGGATTTAGTGAAAATCATACACCTGCTCTAGCGCCACTGTGGTCTTCCGAACACTCTGCGGGCTTCATGCCTGCAAGCCAAACAAAAGATGGAAAAATGAAAAGAAAAGAAATATCAAAAGAGGAAAATGCAAAATTGAAAATCAAAAGATGAAAATGAGAAAAGAAAAGCAAAATTGGCTTAGGTGTGTAGGCATCTCTACCGGTGTTATAAAAGAAAACACTAAAGGTAGAATTGTGCTTGTGGTGGGCCACAACGATAACCTCGTCGGGGCTATGAACACTTGACTGGCAGCGAGACTCTATCCGGGATGCTTTTGGGGTAATGATATTAAAATAGCTAAGTTCAGTGGATCTAAGAGGCTTTCTAGGTTCTTGTTGATCAGGGAATGGATGCACTTGCACGCACGTGGGTAATCGAGGATGAAGGCTCTTAGCTCAATTCATGGTTTCTTCCATTTCGAGTGCATTTCCTAGTTGTTGGATAGGTGAAAGTGGGATTGATCAAAGATTCTTGGTTCCAAACGAGTTGTATCCTTGAAATGTTCAGGAACATTTCTTTTTGGGGATGCTAGACGTTGTGAGGTTTTCACACCATCACATTGCAAATGGCGACCACCCTCTTTTGCTTTAGCGGCAAGAGTGGTAGTCTTTGGCAGTAGCTTTTTTTTTGAAGCCTCTAAGTGAGAGACTTGAAGCTTGAGGATTTGAAGTTTGTCTTGCCTTCAAATGATGTTTTTTCAACACCATGGGTGGATTTAGATTATTTTGATGAGATTGAGAAATTTTGTTGTCCTCCACCCTTAGTGGCCTCTTCCTTGGCTTGAGGTTGGTATTTTTGATGGCGATTTGGATTTTGAATGATGATAGATCAACTTCAATTTTGGTTTTTCAAAATTGGAGATAATTGGCGATTTTCAGATTTTTGGACGTAAGTGATGGAGATTTTGAACGTAAAATGATGATGTTTTGATCAATAATGATTTGCATGATCGATTTTGGCTAAGTCTGGGAATTTTATGAAAATGACGATTTTGCAAATCTAAATTAAAGATTTGGATTGGGGGATTAATTTTGTGATGATGGCTAAAATTCTGGAAATTTCGAGCTTACATGTGAAAATTGGGTTTTCTAAATTGAAATTTTTGTCTTCCAGCTTTGACATTTTCGGCTAGCAGGCTCTTGCAAGTTTGATTTTTGGCAAGCCCATCCATGCAAGTTTAATTCTTGGCGTGGTAGTTCATACAAGTTGCAATCTTGGCATGGTGATTATATCATTTTTTCGACATGATGGCTATGACATGATTAATTTTGGAAATTTGCCTAAGTCTTGAATTTCTGGCGTGGTGGTTCATGCAAAGTATTTCATTTCTAGTGAGATAGTCCTTACAAGTTTTATTTTCAGCAAGCTCACCCTTACATTTTTGACATCATGACCACCTCACCTCTAATTTTGGGCGGCCAACTTGGTGCAAAATTTCAATTTGGGGATGGTGTTTGTGTTTAAATTTGACATGGCTTGGGTGGTGAAAAGTTTGAGAAAATCGATTTTGGCTAAGGCATTTTAATTATTTTAGTCTTACAAGGCAAATCTGGAAATAAAAGTTGAATCGAAATTGTGTTTAAAATTTGGGCAAGGTGCTTGGTGCAAGATAAATTCTTGGCATGGTGGTTCTTACAAGTTTTAATTTCTGGCAGGCCAACCCATACAAGTTTTTTCATTTTTGGCGAGGTGATTGATACAAGTTTTAAATCTTGGCAAGGCAACTACTACATCAACTTTGATTCTTGGCTTGGTGGTTGTGACAGGACCTATTCTTGGCAACCCAACTTTGACATCATTATATTTTTTTCAACTTGCTGATTATAACACGCTTTCACTCCTTGAGCAATTTCGAATTTTGTGCCGAATTGGATCCACAAGCTAGACGTTTCTTTTAGCCCAAGCCTTCGTAAAGTTCGATGCAAATTTGGGCCCTCTTGCTTGACAATTTCGATTTTGATTAAGAGCCTCTCCATGTGTTAAATTTTGAAATTAATTATGGGGCCATGATGTGTTAATGTCAATTTGAATTTTGGGGCCCCATGATGTGGTAAATTCGATTTAATTAAGAGCCTCCATGTTTGTTAAACTCGATGCAAATTTTTGACTCCCCTATGCTTGGCAATTTCGAAGTTAATCATGGGCCTACATGCTTGCAATTTAAATTTTAATCCCCAAGTCGGCCCATGTACCAAGGTGGTTGAGATCTCAATGTTTATTTTAATCCAAGGGTGGTGATTTAATTTAAATCTTTTAAACCCTCCATGCAAGTCATCCCTCTTTGGGCAATTTGAATTGGTATTTAAGAGGCATTTTGGGCGCCATTTCAAGCACAAACAAGAGCGATTTTCTCTGATTTTTCTTGCAGGTTCGAATTTCTCCAGATCTGGGCAATTTTATGTGGTGGAGTAGACTCCATTTGGCAACGAATTTTATGCCCTAGGGTCTGAAATTTCCTTTTCAGATTGGGGCGATTTCTTTCAAAGGCACTTCCAGCCCCCTTTCATAGCGTCTGCCATCCTACATTTGCAAAATTCAGTGGTAGAAGGCAGCAACCAGAATTTGGCAACAATCCCAGGCCTTCATTTCATGAAAATCAAATGCTAGGGCATCCAAGTTTGAGCGTTTCACATTCAGATCTGAGTCTGAGATAGCAAATTTTCACCAGCAGGTTGAAGGATATTATGTGATGAGCAACTTTTTCAATCAAGCAAGGTGTTGGCGATCCATTTTCAGACCCTAAACAAGATCATAAATCTTGGAAGTATCTGAATTTTAATGCACAAGTCCCAGATCAGAATTCAAGGGTTGGCGAATTCATTGTTTTAGAGAGCAATCAGAACAATTTCGTGTCCTATCACCTTTGCCTAGTCATCTAGGGGCTGGAAGCAATCATCCTTTTCAACTTGGAAGAGTTTTGGAGAGCTAGACATCAAATCTTGTTGGAGCTTCATACTTGGATACCGCATCCACATCCTAAGTGGACTATTTTGAAAGAGAGCAACGATTTGGTTGTCTATTTTTTTTTGTTTTCAGTCTTTTGCAAGAGAAAGTATGAAGGGCGCAAGCTAGGAAGCACCTTGTAATGATTTGAATTTGGTTTTGAGGGTCCTCCATTGGCCGAAATTCATCAACCTTGTGATGGATTTCCCTTGGTTTCTCTTTCCTAGCATTAGCTTGTGTTGTTGCTTTAATTTTTAATGGCAAATCAAACTAAGTAACACACAACTACAACTAAGTTGATAATCAAATGCAAACTCTAAGCTAGCTGGTTGGCAAGGGTAAGTGAACATCAATTTGACAATCAATGCTAATGGTAATCAATGAACAACTCATGACAAATTTCTAACTTAGGTAATTAGAAGGCTAAAATTTACAATCTAAGTTGGAATCAATCTAAGGTTTAAGTGATCAAGTTAATTGAACTCAACAACATGACAATCTTAACTCAATTGACTTAATCAAATTTTCAAGTTTTAATGGCAATATTTTATCGAATCAAATGAAGTAAGACATGTGTTTTTGCTCTTGCAGGTTGGCAAGGATAGGGTGCCAAGTTCAAGCTTGAGGAATTCGCGAAAGAAAGGAAGGGAAACCAGAGCGAAGGGTGGATATGAAGGAGAAAGCGCTGAGTCAAGATTCATCATTGGGACAACTTAGAAGATCAGAGCGTTGCTCATATACATATCCTCCATCATCACGCCAACAAGTGAGTGCTTCAAGCTCAAGTTCACACCAAGTTATCAGAAGGCAAGTGTCATGTCCCGCATTTTTGAGATTAAATTAAATTAGATTATTAATAAATTAATCAATATAAAAGTAAATAATTATTTAATAATATAATATTTGATCTCATCATATATTACAATTTAAATATTATTTAATATATAATATATTATACATATGAAATATACATTATTAAATAATAATATCAATCTAAAATATATTATAATATTTAAACATACATTATAATATATCCAAATAAATACCCAACATAACGAAAATAATGAACCAAACCATTTCGAATGGTTCCATCGAAACCGTCTTACCTCCAAGTAGGACCGCGACCATAGATCCTCCCTTAAGGTGGAAAGGAAACACTGATCAAGATTCAAGACATTGGACAAAAGACAGACAATAATAGTTATATTAACGTTACAGAAATATTGATCAAGTGTATTGATCATAAGACATGCGTCACGACTCAATAATAGTGGCATCATCCATTGTAGAACTATCGATGGTTGAGACCCAACGACAATAATAAGGAAGATCGATGGATTAATCAAAGAGAGAGACCGACCATCAATATACAATAGCCTAACTGATGTCATTAGTTAACCAAACACCAATTGACTTATTATCCAACCCGATAATAAAGAGTTATTGAGAATCGATTTCAGATGGAGAGCAATGTTTGAGGAATTAATTCTGATATAGTTATGAGGAAGAGTTATCAAGGAATGATTATAAAAAGGAACTATGACAGTAGGAAATAAACTAATTAGTGATATCTATGAAGAAGTGCGATAGTGGTCTCATCATTGCCAAAAGATGCAATCCATTCAGTTTGGGAAATATAGAAATAAGATTGTTTCCACTCCATTTAGGATGAAGGGAGATTTCTTTATAGAAACACATCAAGTATGGAGCCAACTCTTTGAGCAGTCACCTTATTGGCATATATTTGAGATTAATAAATTGGTACATCATCATTTCAATTGCAAACTTATAGTACATTTGAAACAACAATTACATGGTCTCTATGAATGCTATTGTAAAGTCTTGCCACACATTTCATATCCCCATACTAGGACAATTATAAGAAATCAAGAGGAGCTTATGGCACAATGAGGGTCTTACAGTATGATCTACATGAGGAATAGTGGAATTGAATCCATAGTTATAGAATAGGTTATATATGAGAAACATCCCTGCTTCATTCTCATCAATGTATCAGAGATGACAAGATATGGTCTTACCTCATCAATAAGATATTCATTGCATCTTATAAAACTTGTCTATATTATAGTAATACAAGTGGTGTGGATTGGACCTTCTAAGGATAATCAAGGGTGTAGCATAAGTTATCTTAACTATCATCTATAGATGTTTATAAAGGATATAATGCTATAAGTAAAGTCATTGACTAGAAAGAAGTCTTTTATAATTAAATTCGAAGAAATTAGTCCGAAATCCCATAGGACCGGTCAAGGGGATATTTCAGCGAGTTCAAGGCAAGATGAAGATCAAGTTTAGTTAGATGCAAGTTCAATCAAGTTCGAATCATGGCAAGGAGAAAACTTCCAAGAACAAAGATTAATCAGAGCTACATGATAAAGATGATGAGGTGGCAATTAGATGTCTTCTCCATTCAGAAAACTCAAATTTCAAGCACAAGCAATCACAACGTGCCAAGTGTCCTATTTTCTCATTGGTTGAAAAATCATTGTAATTTTCTTATTGGCCCATGATTTGGTGCTCTCATGTAATTGGTTGAAAATTTGGCAACCCTAATTAGGGTTTTTAGGGATGAATCTTGGCCCTTGATCTCAAGTGAATCTTGGCCCTTCGTTGTAATTGGACATCTATAAAAGGCCAAGGCCTTCTCATTTGTAAGGAGGTTGATTTTTAGATTGGGAGATTAGAGTAGGAGAGAAGTTAGATTAGAGTAGGTTAGCCAAGGGAGAGACTTGATCAAATTGTTGTTATGATGCTATTGAAGTAATGGATAATTACTTAATATTGCTTTGAAGTGTTGCATGGTTTCTTCAATCTTTTACTTGGAGTAGATTTCATTTCATGTTGTTAGAAGCAACGTAGTTGGATGAAAGCAATTGTGGATGTTTGCTTGTTTGACTCGAATATAAACTAGGCCACTAGCCCTCTTGCTGATTGTAAGGGTGCCTTGTGTGGTACGCTAGTGATTGCTCTTAACTTCAATTGATATTCAATTTTTAGTTTGCATCCATTGATGAGATTGGAGAGGAGATATTGATTTGAAAACCATTCGAGTATTCCTTAGAAGCTTGCACTAGGTGGAGTTGAGGTTGCTGATAAGATTTCACTTGGTAGAGTCCAAGTCATCCATGATTTCTTGCATTCCTAGTTAGAAGTAGAAGTAGAAGTAGAAGTAGAAGTTAAGCTTAAGTTGAAGTTGAAGAGTTGAAAGGGCAAAACTATATTTTTCATTGCACATTGTGAATCCAAATCTTTAGAAGTGCAAGTAAGTTGATATCCATTGAATGAATAGCGTAAGTTCCCCTAAGTGATTACCAACAAATCACATTATTTCACTGAGTGAGTGTCCACAATAGAAAGAACCTTGAAGTCATTTCATGATCTTAAATTGCAAGCTTAGCATGAGAGATGACCTTACATCAAGAGAGGATTGAGTATTTGGTATTTCATCTTGGAATACTAAGTGTTTGATTCTGCATGTTGTAGTGGAACAAAACTCACATCAACAGGACCAAGTGGTACCCTTTCTTTTTTGCTGTTGTCCATAAGCATTTGCAAGCATATGAATATCAAACCTATGAATAGCTGGTTGTAAAATGGGAAATCTGCTATGACACCAATAATGCACATTGGGAGCCCATGACATTATTAAAATAATATTGTTAATAACGATCAATTATGTCTCTAGGATAGCATTATGTAGTGCCTATCTCGTTTGCTTCCAGCTTGACATCCTTATGGATGTAGCCTTGGCATTATGTTTGTGGTGGTGCCTTTGTGCAGTTGGATGAGAACTCTTTTGTCATGCCTTGGTTTGGCTCCGAATGCCTCGTTGTGGCCTTATGCGATTGGTTGTGCTTACCTTATGCTTGGATGGATATATGCTATATTTTATGATCATGTTTGGCCCGTGTGGCATTGGTGCCTTCGTGGTGAACTGGATTATGCCGATGCTTTGACAAGTTGCTTATTCCTTATGCTTGGTGGTGAGAAGTGAGAACCATTGTGCAGTTGCTTGCTGCATACCTGATTTGGGATGTGTTGTCGTAAATTTTATTTTAACAAAATTCACGACAACCATACGAAAATTTAATCATATTTTGATTTAATTTAATATAGTTTTGAAGCTTTATTTATTTTTTGTAAATTTAATATTTTATTGTTTTTTTGTTGTTTAGTTTTTAATAATATATTTATAATATATTATTAAAATTCCTAAAGTTACCTCTTAGTCGGATCTTTTATGGACGACTGCATGTCATTTTAAAATCGGACCTTATTCATGCCATTACACTTTGGATTGCATTTTATATGCATTATGTTGATTTTATTGTAGCTGTGGTTGGAATCCACATAAATAACACAAAAGGCTGTGTCTATTGACAAAATTATTGTGATAGATAATATAATAATTATATAATTATATTATTATTATTTGTGAGATTATAATAATATTATAATTGCGATAATATAATTGTATTTATAATTATTGATTATATAATAATATTTTGATATTATGTTATATTAATTGTTTAATATTATATTAATATAATTATCTAATATATAATTATATTAATATATATTAAAGAGTGGTGTCCCTTGGTGAAAGGGCACAACTTGCATATATATTATGAGATATGTGATGTCATTATAGAGGAAAACTATTGAATAAAATACGCTGATAGTGCTCGGGAGAGACAATTGTGAATTGTCTATGGCTAGGAGGGCAATGAGATTGCCCATAGATAATAGAGCACACCAAGAAAAACATGGTATCAGAGCGGGTTCTCCAGCCTGTAAGATTTCATTAAACAAAAGATAGAGGGAATGTGAAGGAGACCATAAGCGGAAAAAGAAATGTACGCAAGCCAAGTTTATTACATATCACGTTGCTTGAAGATTCGATCGATAATCTCCTTTAGGGATTAGGAAGGATATAGTGGTATTAAAGTGGGATGAAGCTTTCATTATCGGAAGTGATTATACCGCCTGCAATATCAAAGACTAAAATATTCATATATTATTTTGTGTGGCGTCAAATTATGATCGTAGGGTCCATATTTAAATAATCATCTTATCAATGTTGAAGTTCAGATTGTTGGAGAATTTGATATATTCTATTATCTGAACATATAATGCGATCGATATATATCTGATATCTATAGGTGCATCTAATGTTCGGAACTACTCTCTTAGCGAAATACCATCTTCTATCACCATGTACTTTATTGGGAGCTTTCTCCCTGTCTGCTGCTAACATTGACGATATGATAAAGCATATACCGGAATAGGTTAATGCGATCACTGGTTAATGATCCTGCCAATGAGAATAGGTTCGCTACTATGATTTGAAGGTTTGAGAATCACTGAACCCTCTCAAGGAAGATAAAATATTCTATTATCATTACATAAGAACGGGCTGCCAATGTTTGTGGCAATGCTTATGCTGCATGTGCTCACTGTCTGCTCAATCGCGAGCTTCTTCCCGACGACGTTGATACCTACTTGAGAAACATAGTAGAAAACTTTATGGTGGCCATTGCTCAGCAAAAGGGCAAATATGGCCTCTTGTGGAACTGCCTGAGGACCGAAATCTAATGTACTGGATCGATTAGAATTGCAATCAAAGCATTTATTGAATAAAATCATCAGCGTCAACTTTATTAAGGAGATACTCATATTAATGATGCGGATTGAGCTGTGGGGCCAATTCATATTTGGACAATTTGATTTTTAAAGTTGAAAGTGGCGGACTTAATACTTTGCCAAATAAGTGAAGATCTGATTGAAAAACAAAAACAAAGCGAATAGTCGGAAGAAATAATGGGGAAGCTGTATGCCATGTAGAAATATTTTATAGACATGGTAATAATATTTGGTTTTGGGGCCCCATTTTTGCGAGAGTCAATATTGCAAATATGTGTAATATTTCTGGACATATCTATATCGACACTTTAATTTTGAATTCATTTGAGTATTTTGGCCTCTCAAATAAATTCCCGTGATTGGGCTTGGTGCGAAGAATATTAGGTTGTGTTTTTTTTTTAATGATTAATTGTTGCCTATATTTGTCGTTTCCTTAGCATTATATTTAAAGCCAAACCTTGATAACGGAAAACATATTTTATTATCGGGCATTATAAAATAAACCGGATGGCTTATGCAAATAAACATTAATGGTGCGATATATGAACATTTTGGTGTAAGTCTCAAAGGCGGCTTCTGGAGAAGCTCTGTATTAGATTACTAAAGATGAGTTAATGCCCTTGCTAGTGCGTAAGGCCAGAAGAAAATAGTGAAGCTTTTGACATGTGTTGACCATGAATACCAGAACGTGGATTGCTGCTGAAGTTAAATACGACTGTTGCATATAGGTTGTGGGGAAAGAAGACATTCTGAAAAAGATTGAATCATTATTTGGGTGAGTCTTGTTGTATAATTGCTACCCTGTAGACAAAGTTTGTGGAAATCTGATTTATTGGGAGTATTACCTTGTGCATGATGGTCATCAATTCTAAAGTGACTTCTTCTGTGCATAGAACTTCAAACTGAGACAAGGGAAAGGTTGTTCAGTAACAACAGAGTGGTGCTTAAAAATGTGAATAAGTAGTGGAATACAGTAAAGCCTTCTGCTGTAGTGTCTCCACCTGCATTATTGAAATCTACAAGTAGAGTGAAGGTATGATACGAAGTTATCCTGTTCTATTATATGTCTCATGTACATATTGGAGGACATATTGGGGCCACATAGTTTGAAGAAGAATTGGTTTGGCGGAAGGTGCGATGTATCATAAGGAAAGTCAATTGCTTAGAAACAAGCAACAATGGTCAAAGGAACGACAACCTTCAACGATAGTATTACAGATTGCCACCTTGCATACCACAGATGGTGCATTAGTTGTGGTAGACGATATTGAAGGAGTTTGTGTACAGTTTGAGATTGTTCTTTGACAGGCTCTTTGAGAAAGAATTAGGCCAGTTCATACTATTAAACAGATGGATGGGTGTCTTCTTGAGTTGCAGAATGATGGAGAGGAAGCTTATCAGACATTTCTAAAAGTGATTGAAAATGAAAATATGATCATGTCTACCTACGAAGATCCTCTTCTTGGTGATTGCCAAGTTTACCTAGAGAAAGGGACAGCTGCTTTCTCAGTTGGTCTGCACGGTTGGGCTTTCACTTTGAAAAAGTTTGTCAAAAATGTATGCTTCAAAGTTTAAAGTAGATGAAGCCTATATGATGGAAAGACTGTGGGTGGTATCTGGGACCGCGTGAAGATATTTGGAACCGCCTTCACTTCCGGTGTATATGCTGTGTTGATTGTGCGGTGAACAAGTTGCAGGTTGACCTTTCTCTATAGATCACTGTCCAGAGGGGCCGACTAAGTGTCAATAGCTTGGTTGATTCATCTGTTCTTGAGGTCAATTACAACATCAGTGGCGATAAATATGTACATACTATCCACAGTAGCTGGGCATGACAATGGGATGATTGTCTTCAAATTGAAGAGAAAGGGGCCCGCCCCTGTTGTCCTTAACTGAGTTGAGACATCTCTCGAAGAGAAAGAGTCTATATAGATTGTGATCAGCTTCTTTGAAGAGGAGGAATTAACATTCAGAGGGAGTCTGACAAACCTACAAATTCAACCTTGAATGAGAAGGTTAGGAGGTTGATATTAGTGCTTATAGTTGAGACGGAGTCTCAACATCAGTAATCTCTAGAGATGTACTATAATGCATTCTTCTCTAAGAGATAAGTTTGAGGTATTACCTTATTAGCCCTTGTAGAATTCTTCTCCGTGAGAAAAGTTTGAGGTATCAGCCCTTGTAGCGTTCTTCTCTCTGAGAGAAGTTTGAGGTATCAGCCCTTGTAGCACTCTTCTCTGAGAAAGAGAAGTTTGAGGTATCAACCCTTGTTCCACCCTGTGGGAGTAGCCATGGTGGATGTCATGTGAGATAATCCATGACTTAGCACTTTTGTTTATTCACCCTTTGGGAGTAGCTATCGTGAATGTCATGATGAGATGACATCACGTTGAGTGATTCCGTGATGGGCACTTGTGCTCATTTATATTCCATTCATTGGAGAAGCCATGATGGACCCACCCTTTGATATGGCTCATGGTGGATGTCATGTGTGTGACGCCATGACAACACCACGTGAGGGAGTCGGTGGTGATTTTTTTTGTACTTGTGTGTTTACCCTCTGGATGAGCCATGGTGAATATCATTGTGAGGTGACGATCTCACAATGATGAACACTTGTGCATCTTACCGTCATTGTGAGGTGATTCTCACAATAATGGTTGATATCTAGTGAGGTGATATCTATGGATAAGCTATGATGGTTTATATCACAGAGACGTGATATCTTTTCCTTTCCACACATGGATGTAGCAGTTGTGGTCAATCACCACAATAAGATAATGTAACTTGTAAATGTTAAGAAAGATTCCTCCCTAGCTAAGGAGTGTTGATTTTATTGTAGCTGTGGTAAAATCCACATAAATAACACAAAGGTTGTGTTTATATTGACAAAATATTGTGATAGATAATATAATAATTATATTGATAATATAATAATTATATTGATAATATAATTATTATATTATTATTATTTGTGAGATATTATAATTGTGATAATAGAATTATATTTATAATTATTGATTATATAATAATATATTGCTACTATGTTATATTAATTGTTTAATATTATATTAATATAATTATCTAATATATAATTATATTAATATATATTAAAGAGTGGTGTCCCTTGGTGAAAGGGCACCACTTGCATATATATTATGAGATATGTGATCTCATTATAGAGGAAAACTAGAATAAAATATGCTGATAGTGCTCGGGGGAGACAATTATTAATTGTCTATGGCTGGGAGGGCAATGAGATTGCCCATGGATAATAGAGCACACCAAGAAAAACAACACATTTGAAAGTGATAGACGTATCAAAACTCCCGATGGTATAAAGAAGTCGGATATTTTAATCTAAGTTACATGTTTTATTACATGACATGTAAAGCTCAATGAAATATTATTTGTAACGACTTCAAAAACTCCTGATAATCTCAAAGTCGGGCCTTTTTTGTAATGTTGCAAATATTTTTTACAAGACAATGAAGTGTCGAGCCTCACCATTCACGGATAGAACTATTGAGTCAAACTAGCGCGCCAATCCTGGAACTTGCAGTTCAATGAAGCGCTGAGCCTCTTCTATATCTCTAGTTCCTTTTCATTTTGAAATTTATTATAGATCTTCCTCCTACACATTTTGGTGTATCTGAGTGCTAGTCTTCACATTTTTTTCCCTTCTCATTCAAAGATTTCGTGCCTAAATCAAGTATGTATCTCCATGGCTTTGGACGTTTTTACTAGCAGAGGTCGTTTTCGTCAAAAACGTGACTGCAACTATGCTATGGATGGTCATTTTTCTTTCCTGATAGATCGTTTTTGCCTAAAATGATGATATCTGTGTTTTGAAACATTAGTTTTTTCTCTCATGGTCGATTTCATTAAAAACATGATTGTATTTTTAAAACTCCCTATGTTTTTCAAAAGCATTCTCCATGGAAGCCACGTCTAGGGTTTTAGAGTGATGTTTTTGTTAAAAAACGTGTTTGTTTTTTCATTTTTGTGCATTTCTTCATCATATTTCATTTCGGCTAGGGTTTCGATTGACATTTTTTTTCATTACGTTGATGTTTTTGATTAAATCTTCAAGTTCCTATTAAAACATGATGATGGCTGCTTAAATCTTGGATATTTTTGCAAAAGTTTCTATGGTTTCAATGAAATAATGTGACATTATTGCAGAAACACAAATGGTTTCTTTCCCAAAACAATGTTTTGGTGATCATATGCTTGCAACCTGCACAAATTTGCCTACTCTTGTTTTATCTAATGTACCCAAATCCAATACGTCAAATCTAATCACTCTCAAAATAACACAAATTTGGCATAAAAATTCTGCTACTACTTATATTTTAAGTTTCTATAATGTATAAGTGCATATTTTATCCATGTTTCCATATGAATATTTTTAAATTTCCCTATTTTTATATAGTCGTCCTCTTTTCCATCACCTAGCCGTCCTCAAAATTGGTAGAAAAAATTTCTATCCTAGAAACTCATCCCATCCCTGTCCCGGAAAGTTGGGGTAAGCTTGGTTATTATTTGTTTCGGTATTTATTTGATATATGCTCTTAAATGTCGTAAAATGCTATTTAAATGTTTTATTTTAAATGAAATAATTAATTATGATGTTTATTGAGCATTAAATATGAAAGGAATGGCTCCCTATAGTCGAATACATAAGAATGATTACGTTGCTAAAACATCCTTTTATCAGTTTTATTTCTAGATTATTATATATGTGCTTGGACTATTTATATGTGCGCAATTACACTTGATGTGCACATGTTGTAGTGAATAGGTACTAAACATCGACTCCACTTGGCTTCACAGGTCTTAGCGTATCTTTATCCCCGACAATAGCATAGGAGATAGTTACATTGGCCGCCCCTCCTATTTAGCCAATATTGTCCCTGTATGGGCGATGTATCCGTAATGACATTATTAGACGTCCCGTTATTGCTTGGGTAAAGTTTGGATTTCATTGCATAAATTGTGAAAGACCAGTGAAGTGTTTGTGCATAGTCTGTTATCTGTAGTTGGTCGTGGTTGAGTTAATTATAAAATTAATGCCAATTTTAACTGTATGTGATTATTTTATATTTATGGGCCCATTTAATTGGAATTAATGATTTTAATCCATGTTGGGCTTTGGGTTATATAATTGGTTTTAAATTTATTGATTTTAAATGGTTTTAATTTACCTTTTTTTGCTTGGGAGAAAAAGTGACTTATATTATGGAAAATTCTAGTTTTTCACACTTGTTATTTTTGAAATTGAATTTTTTCTCTCAACCCTCTTGTGATGAAATCGGTCTTTTGCTTGTTGGGAGCGATTGGCTTGCCAAATCTTTGTGGGTAGTGGCTCGTTGGAATCGCGGCGAGATTGCTACAGTATGCCAAGATTTTCATCTGCTTCTGTGGTGTTTTTGTGTTTTTCTTCATATTTTGGATTTTTCTCCATTTGAGGTGGGGCTCTTCGTAACTCCCTCGTTTCTTTGGTTAATTTCTTATATTTTGTTGCAATTTATGTGGGATGTTTATTTATGTTTTCCCCACTTGTTTGAGTGCATTTGATGCCCATTTGGGCTCGTACATAATTGCATTTTTGCAAATGAAGTTTTTATGCCGTTAGGTTGTCTGTTTCTTTGTGTGAAGTTGAAATGTAAATTTTATTGGATTTTCGAAATGTTGTCCATGTGGAAACTAATGGGTTTTCCTAAATTGCGAGATTTCAAGTTTGATTTTTTAGCGTTTTTGGGAGGCCCTCGATTTGTGTGGCCTCTAGAACTCAGCCTTCGCCATGTTTGGCTTGTTGTGTATATTTAACCTTGCTATTTGATATGTTTTTGGTTGGATTTCAATGTTGGTTTTATCTAAGGGCATTCCGGTTGAGAATTATTCATATCCAGACTCTCGGTTTTATGCCTGATTGAGTGTGCTTGTGCATTTTGACAAGTGTTGCCGGAAATTGATTTCCTTTGAGAAATTTGCCTTTTTTTGAGCTCTTTCCTCGTGTTTTGTTGCCAGATCTCCATTGAATCATATGAGGATTCATGCTCTTCGTGATAATGTCAGTCGGGATTATTTCTATTCATGTCCACCTCAAACTATATATGAGGAATGTTAGTATCCTTTGTTTATTGGCTTTATTAATGCTTGATTTGAGATCGCATTTGATATTGGGATGCTTGTGTTTGAGACCACATCCTTAGCATAGTTGAGTTATGCCTATTTGACGGGATCTTTGAGAGACTCGTACTCTTGGTTCAAGACCAATTGAGTGCTCTTCGTATCACGATGGAAGCTCTGACCTTTGAACCTTTTTGTGACCTTGTGTTTATTACTTTTGCATTTTACCTTTATTTATTGGCACACTTTATGCTTGAGTTGAGCTTGCATTTGGTATTTGAATGTATGGTGTTTTAGATCACATCATTAGCATAATAGAGTTATGCTCATTGATGGGATCTTTGAGAGACCCGTGCTCTTGGTTTGAGACCAATCGAGCTTACCTTGCCTTTTTATGATTTATGACTTGGAGTTTTTTATTGCTTCGTGCTTTTGTGCAGGATTGGCATTGTGTTATACCTTGTTGTTGTAATGGGACGATCTCGTTTGATGTTTGAATAGTGGAGTGGAGTGACTCTCTAAGGCGGGTTGGGACACAAAGGGTTTGCCAGGGTAACCCTTGGAGAGTTTTTAATAAGAACTGATAACTTAATAAATGAATGGGGATTAAACATAATAATGAGAGTTAATTAAGGATGTTGATTGAAGGTATGTGTTAATTAAGACTATCTGGCCATCTTGAGGACGTTGATTGAAGGTATGTCTTTACTTGGTCGTTTGAGGATGTTGATCTGGCATGATGTCTGGCCATCTGAGGACGTTGATCCATAGTTACAAGCCTCGGACTCGCCTCGGACTCGGCAAGGTCGGATTAGCCTCGGACTTGGCCTCGGCAGCCGGACTCGGCAAATTGAAAAACCCAAGAAATTCAAAGATTTTTAAGGATTTAAAGCATTTTTCATGCATCATTTAGTCAATTAACATCAAATACACAATAATTGAGATAAATAGAAGCTACTTTGCACACATATACAAGTTTACAACTTTACATAGATTGCGAAAGTATAAAGTTATAAACTGTTAAACTAAATAACACACTAGAAACTGAAATATAAATAGTTTCACTGTCAAATGTCTATAATATTCATGGAATATGAAATCCATGGAATCAAAAGTAGCTGTAGCTTCAGCAGTTCAATTTATCACTCTGAGGAACATGTAGCATTAGCAGTTCAATTTATCCTTATAATATGATTGATCAGCCATCTAAGAAGAATTTTTTTCGTGAGTATAGATTATGGAAACTAAAATTTACAGATATTGATCTGTAACTGAACCACAACTAGCAAAGTCGCAGTGAGTTGAGAAACAAGCTTCTTATGTTTTTGGTTCAAAGAAACTAAACTAGGTTCTCGATGTTTGGTCTAGGTGTGGAGAATATCATTGGAATGGATGTTCAGTTTTTTATTACAACTTTTGTTTTTAGTTTAATTACTCCTGGTTACTAGCTACTGGTTTAAGTAACAAAATGGGAATTAACAATTTATAAATGACTAATAAAATGAGCCAAACAACGATCTTTTGAAAATTGGTTCTGGTTTTGGGAACCCTTGCTACTGATATAGTCTACGATGCTCTTTTAGAATAGTAACACTTTGAAAGGCTTTGAAATGTATCACTTTACTGGGCTATTGGCCTACATTAGTGCACAGTATTCTTTGTTGACCGTTGTAATAAACTATTGCATGATTTATGCATCAGTATCATGGCAGAGTTGAAATGTGCAATTTATGACATTCATATGCCTCTTATTGGAGGGATTTAACATGCTGTGTGATAAGATACAGATCCATGGAATATAAAACGAAAAAGATAACAAAATTTTTTAAAAAAGTTTTATTTTACACTTTTTAAGACTACTGCCGCGACAGAGTCCTGGGCTTGGGACTCGGCGAGTCCAGAGAGTCCATGGACTCGGCGAGTCCGACTGGACTCTGCTGGACTCGGGCGAGTCCGAGTCTAGAGTCAGTTAGACTCTGGAGACCCGACTTGCCTTGGGACTTGCAGAGTCCAGCACAGACTCGCAGAGTCTTGTAACTCTGCGTTGATCGAAGACATAGTATCTGTCCGTTTGCAGACGTTTGATCGAAGATTTATCCTGGGCGTCTGTGGACATTGATCGAAGGCTTAGTAGAGCTTCCTTGATGAGAGAAGGATTGCTCAAATCTGTATGGGCCACCTCATGCCAGACGATGACACTCCCACTCTTGAGTCTCTGCATCAAACCACTGTCTAGGTCTGAGTAGTGACTTTGTGTATCCATGACTTGTCCTTTCGGCTGTGAGTTTCCATTAGGCTTGTTATGTCACTATTTATCTCTATGCATTTGTATGGCATGAGTGTTAGCCTTCTATCCCTTGTGTGCATGGTGCTTGTTAGGTTGTGTGACTATCTCCACGAGCATGTTGGGGTGGGCCTGAGAGTACCACATGGTCGGGTGGCATGACATGTCACTGTTGGGGACCAACGTACAGTTGGTGGACTGGATCTAGTGGCTACAGTACCGAGCATGATGTGTTCTCTATTGTTATGCTTTCTTTCAGTGTTTATGCTATATTGGATATCATGTTCTAGTTGTTTATGCTTTCATACTTATATTGATTATATTGAGTGATTATGGCCTTGATCTTGTGTATTCAATACTCGCTGGTGTGGAGCTTGATGCTTTATAGCTGTACGTTGGAGTTGGTGTAGGATTTTGATCTAATTTTCCAAGTTTTGGGAGGAGCTTGGAGATCGGTGTCTGCGCCTGCATTCAGGCATTTGCATTGATTGGCGCCTCCAACTTGCAAAGTGGTATCTTTGCCTTGTGGTCTGAGACTTTTTCGGTCTCATAAAAATTGCAAACTTTAGATCGAAGTTTGTAATGTCCCCTTTTTAGCTCACCATGGTTGGTGGTTTGGATTAACCTATCATTGGCCCTCGTAGGCTAAGTCAGATAGAGGGTTCCCAGTTGGCAGAAAGGGAGGCTCATTCCCTTCCAGAGGTTAGAAGCGTTCAAGAGTGCTCTTCGTTCGGTTCAGTTTGGTACACTTACTATTTATAGTAAGTCATTTATCCGACATTTCTATATTTGGCAGGGCACTTGGATCGGCTTCAGTTGCAGTGATGACCTTTGGCCCCTTTGTTTTGATCAGGTATTCAGGGATTTACTAATTATAGTAAATCGAGGGTTGATAGAGATGGACCCTTACTATTTTTATTAAGGCACCTTGGTTAGCAGTGAATGCAGTGGGCTACCTCCTGGTGAAGTCAGAATTGATTTGCGATGATTAATCATAGAGTTATAATATTATAATTATTATTAAAGTTATACTTTAATAATAATTAATTATTAAGTGCATATCATTAATTGAATTATGAAGTGACTATAATAAGGTTATAATATAAAATCACAAGTTATTCCAGCTTGTTCGAGAAGCTACTTCATAAGGAGGAATTAAAAGTAAAGAATGTTCTATCCCACATTGCTAAAAGAACAAGCATTCACTAACTAAATAGTTATATAAGCAAGGCCATTCTTTCATTTGAGACATGTTATGAGAATATTTTATGAAGATCAGTGACTGGTTTGTAAGGACAAAAAACCTTAGGAAGCTGAGGGTTGGACGCAAACCCATTCCTTCATTAAGAGTGGATCCATCCAGAGTTCACACATGAATTTCAAAGGTGAGTTTTGATTTTTGTGACAAAAATTTCAACAATTTACTGTTACAGCTGAAGGATTCATTGGGTCTTTCTTAACACTTGGACGTTGGCACATTTGGGACTGTGTTGTGTAAGAAAATCGTTCTTCCTCAAGGCAGCAACAGCCTTCTTCAATCATTCAAGACAGAGCTCGTGCAAGTGCTGCAGCAGCTGGGACGTAACAAGGAAACATCAGTCTACCATATGCCCTTATTAACCACCTTGGGAATCATAGCAAATTCAAGACGTGAGCAGAAATATCAGAGTAATCAGTCTATTTTCCATCAAAGAACGAATCATACCAGGTCTGGGGGTGTGTTTATCAGTCATCCATAATGTGGTTTGCTATATGCTTGTTGTAATGGCTCACCTAAAGACAGCGATCTGATTTTAATTATTTCCAAACTTGTTTGCTATAGTACTGTTGTGTAAAATCTTGATGTTCTGTTAAAGTCACATTACATGCCAACTGTTTGTCTAAATGCTGATGTTAAAAAGAAAAGCTTTATTCATTAGTAAAGTGAATGACAAGCGTTGGAGTTTATATTTACATAGTTGCAAGAATACATATATATATCTGGATTGTGTTAGATAGGTATTTGACAGAATTTCCATTCACAATATGTGCAATTTGTATTAAATCTTGAGGTTCTAAGACCCAGTAAGTTAGAGAAGACTTTGCAAGACAACTATTTGTTGAAATTTCTCCAAGACATTGAATATTTTGGGACAAATATTGGATAACCAGCAGGGGTTATTACAAAGTCTGCAACCTGCGGATGGACATCTTTGTTTTTGGGCATCTCTAAAATGCAATTTAGCGTCTCCGCCAATCTGGACTGAGACATTGCAGTCGGAAGGGTAGTTTTTGTGGATCGGCACTAGCATTCGCCGATCGATGTGTACGTGGTTCGGTGTCTTTGCCTGCATCGACATCTACGCTTTATTTTTTTTGTTGGTTTGTTTTCGAGGGCCAAGTCCTCACGCTTGCTTTTTTGGATTTTCTTAGATGGTTTTATAGGGTTAGTGGATATTGAATGCATAATCATCTTAGGAACACTTCTATTTTGGTGTCTAAAATGACTCTTTGTTCAGATCGATTCAGAGGATTGATTTAGTGTTCTCTATTGGCAGTCGTGAGTAATTGCCGGCTTGGCCTCTTTTAGCTCCTTGGACTTTGTCCGAGCTCCTATTAGCTGATCTTGAGAGTGTGTATTCCGTTTCGAGTGTGTGTTGGGGTTGTCTCGGAACCCTTGGAGGTGTGTGAAGACTTCTGCTTGTGCACGGTCGTGAAACGGTCGTTGTTATGTTGTTATTGTTTATGCATTTGTATTATGCTGTGCACTTGTTGTAATTATTGCAAAAAAAAATGGCAGTGCATGTTTTACCCTATATTCCAAGGGCTCCCTGGTGGGGCAATACAATTTAGAAACTTTCTTTGCTTCTTTCAGTTTAGTTTTCTTTCTTAGGTTTTGATCGTTTCCATATGGAAAGTCCATATCTTTTGTAATCTCTTATTTAAGGTGTCTTTTGCTACTTTGTTTATTATTGGATATTTCAATCATTTTATGGTATCAAAGTAGAGGTATTCTTTCTAAGAGTTTTTGACAGATTGTTTGAATAAAATTCGTGGTTCCTTTACTTGAAAATATTTCACAAAATTCAGAAGTTTTTGAACATTTTTTTGCATAAAAATTCTGATTAAAAAATTGTAATATCCCCTTTCCCATGCCCTAGTTTTTGCCCTACAATTACAATTCCGAGTAAAACAAGAAATGGAATAAGATTTAACGATATCATTTACCAATTGTGGACCAAGATATATCTTGGATGAGACCTTGCAATTATGTTTTTAGCATAATCCATAAAATATATCTTTCCTACTAGAAACATTTTCTAAATCAAAAGCATAGACCTTTCCTACTAGGGTTAGGAGCATTAACTGAATCATATGGTGTTACTAATTTCATTGGTGAAGTTCCTTGGAAAATCATATAAGGCGTCTCAAGCCTATTTCTTTCCATCAAGCCTAGGAGCATGGAATGGCACCCGCTATTTGGCCTCCCAGCCCCACTCGGGGTTGCTCAACTTGAACGGATTTTATGTGCTACTTGCATCCCTTATTACGTATTCTGCTATAATGTGCATGTGGATTCCCTTAAGGCTTTTCCGAACAACCCATCCATATTTTGGAGCCCATTGGGAGATCATACAGGGTATCTCGAGCCTATTCATCAGTGAGTTGGTAATGAGTTGGCTACTTCATATCAAGAGTGTCCTTTATGAGTTGGTAAATGGCTGAGTAGGCATCATAGTTGTTCTTAACTTCTTACGGGAACTAGCCACTTTACTTTGCATCAATATTTGTCTGGGTAGTTTGATAGGGGACCAGGTGGTGCTCTTTGCTTTTGCTGTTGTGCATAAGAGTTTACAAATTACAAGCATATGAATATCAAACCTATGAATAGCCAAGTTGGAAAATGACAAATCTGCTATGACACCAATGATGCACATTGGGAGCCCATGACATTATTAAAATAATATTGTTAATAACAGTCAATTATGTGTTTAGGATAGTATTTAGAAACTTTCTTTCCTTCTTTCAGTTTATTTTGTTTTCTTAGTTGTCAATCATTTCCGTATGGAAAGATCTTTTGTATTCTCTTATTTAAGAAGTTTTTGGCTTCTTTGTTTAATATTGGATATTTCAATCATTTTATGGTATCAGAGCAGAGGTATTCTTTTGAGAGTTTTTGACAGATTTTTTGAATAAAATTTGTGGTACATTTACTTGAAAATTTTTCTCAAAATTTTCAGAAGTTTTTTTAACGTTCTTTTGCATAAAAATTGTGATGTCCCCTTTTCCCATGCCCTAGTTTTTGCCCTACAATTACAATTCCCAGTAAAACAAGAAATGGAATAGATTTAATGATATAATTTACCGATTGTGGAACAAGATATATCTTGGTTGAGACCCTGCAATTATGTTAGCATAATCCGTAAAACATATATTTCCTACTAGAAACATTATCGAAATCAAAATCATAGACCTTTCCTTCTAGGGTTAGGAACATTAGCTCAATCATATGGTGTAACTAATTTCATTGATGGAGTTGCTTGGAAAATCATTGAAGGCATCTCAAGCTTATTCCTTTCCATCAAGCCCAGGAGCACGGAATGACACCCACCATTCGGCCTCCCAGCTCCACTCAGGGTTTGCTCTACTTGAATGGAACTTATGTGCTTCTTGCATCCCTTATATTTAATGATATCATTTACCAAATGTGGAACAAGATATATCTTGGTTGAGACCCTTCAATTATGTTAGCATAATCCGTAAAATATATCTTTCCTACTAGAAACATTATCTAAATCAAAAGCATAGACCTTTCCTTCTAGGGTTAGGAACATTAACTCAGTGATGGAGTTCCTTGGAAAATCATATAAGGTGTCTCAAGCTTATTCCTTTCCATCAAGCCCAAGAGCACGGAATGACACCCACCATTCAGCCTCCCAGCTCCACTTAGGGTTGCTCTACTTGAATGGAACAAGATATATCTTGGTTGAGACCCTGTAATTATGTTAGCATAATCCGTAAAATATATCTTTCCTACTAGAAACATTATCTAAATCAAAAGCATAGACCTTTCCTTCTAGGGTTAGGAACATTAACTCAATCATATGGTGTAACTAATTTCATTGATGGAGTTCCTTGGAAAATCATATAATGTTAGGAATTGAGATCTTTATTAGAGAGAATTCAATGTTATTTATTGTGCTATTACAAATATTATCTTAAGTAGATATATATGTATTTATTTATTTGCTGAATTATAATTGCAGAGATATGTATTTCGTATGTTGCTGTGGTAATAACATGCACACTGTAATTGATATTATTCCACAGCCACATACGATAATATATATATGATATAAGAGTCATGTCTATGTAGAGACATGACCGTACGTGGCTTAAGCCACGTAGGGTCATGTCTTTACATAGACATGCCGTTTCGATAATCGCTGTTTACATATATAAGCCGTGGCAGTAGTTGTGGGTTACGTATAACTATCGTACGATAGTTATCGTAACACATATCTAATATATATGTGTTACGATAACTATCGTAGGATATTTATCGTAACATATAATCACCACTATATAACCCATATATTCGATATTGACTATGGTCGATTTCACTTGCAATAGTTACGTATAACTATCAATGATAGTTATCGTAACATATTTAAATCCGATCCAATACATATTAAATGTATTATATGCAATCGACTAAAGTCGATCCATTCTAACATAAGCATATCGGATCTGATCAAATATAATTTCATTATATATATATAATATGTATGTATATTGATGAGTCAATCAGATCGAAGCTATAATTTAACATATAAGGCGTCTCAAGTTTATTCCTTTCCATCAAGCCCAAGAGCACAAAATGACACCCACCATTCGGCCTCCCAGCTCCACTCAGGGTTTCTCTACTTGAATGGAACTTATGTGCTACTTGCATCCCTTATTATGTATTCCACCATAATGTGCATGTGGATTCCCTTAAGGCTTTTCCCAACAACCCATCTATATTTTGGAGCCCATTGGGAGATCTTAAAAGGCATCTCGAGCATATCCATCAAGCCCAGGAGCACTAAGTGACACCTGCCATGACACCTGCCATTCGGCCTCCCAGCCCCACTTGGGGTCGCCCTACTTGAATACCTTGTGCTACTTGCATCCCTTATATGTACATTCTCCCCTCCATAATGGGACTACAGATTAGATGAAAGCTTGAAAGGAATCTTTATCATAATTAGTTTTATATATATATATATATATATATATATATATTAATATATTAGTAGCAATATTTATCTACATACATTCCTACTTACCGTCAAATGGAAGACAAATAACAAATCAGCAAGATCAGAGTTCCATGCATTATGCATCGTGCCAAATACTTGACCAGTATATAAGTCCACTGTTTCCCTTATAGCAATCTGATCTGCTGCTTATATTCAGATATATGTGTATGAGAAATCCTCTCATCTTCCATCAGATGAACTTTCTAATATGTTCCATGGCTCGCCTTTGAGTGCTTGTAATGCTGTTTATAAACCCTCAATTTGAATGGAAAGTTATGTTTTTCCAAACGGTCATTATCCTTGCAAAGGTGGCAACTCCCCATATCATGTATTTTGCCTTAACTAATTAATCTGTTGATGATTATCGCACCTGATCAAGGATTATTAATAATACTTGTCAATGCAAACACTATTCTTATCATTTCCTTAATCCATTCGTTAACATGCTAATTTGCACATGGACCGCTGCATTGATGTAAGATCTCTGCTTGAATAATTATCGCTGCTCTGCAATAAATTAAGCGTGCTCCTTTTGCAAAGTGCCTCTGCCTTCCCGATCATCCTATGCATCGGCTTTATATATACCTTTGTTTTAGTATGGAGGTGGGCAGCATATGAGTTGACCTTAATTAGATAATTCAGTCTGCCTTTATAAGACAATACTGTCACTCTGAGATCAGTCCAGTTTCTCCCATAACCTCAGAATTGGTAATAAAATGATATATCTTAAATCAAACATATTATATTTTTGTATTTATTTGAAATCCTTATATCTAAATCAAATTGATCATAAGGTGCTTGCATGTTTAAAGACTAAGTTGCCGG
>MU213340.1:91026-128655 GCA_018584345.1 Thuja plicata
GATTTGTTTTGGGTTCGTCTGTACAAGAAAAAAAAAAAAAAATACAAAAAAAAAAAATAAAAAAAAATATATATATGTAAACATATGCAGCAGCAAATAAGTTCATACATTACTATGCCTCATTACATTATTATACATCTGAATTGGTCTTAGAGATGGCGAAGAACTACAATCCGGCAACAATTTTCGGATTAAACAACAAAAAAACAATTTAAAAACTATTTAAAATGACCCATTGAAAGTCAACAAAGTTGAACTTTCATACAAATTCACTCGAAATTCAGTGAAATTCACCCAAATTTGTTCCGGGTTCGCACAGGGTTTTCGAAATTCATTAAAAGTGGACCAAAATTCATCCAGGGTTCGTTTTTTCGAATTTCCTGCGAATTACACAGAGAAATTTTGAATTTGAATGTGTAGCGAACCGAATGGCGAATTTGCAGTTGGCAGAGCGAATATGGTAACTTAGTTTAAAGATCTAACTGAGAAATCCGTGTCTTAAGCATACACGAATCAATCAGGTAGGTGCTGAGTTACAGACCAAAAGCGCAGAGGAAAACACGATTGAAAGTGTTTCCTGTTTGTTGGCCTAACTTCCAACAGCTTTGAGCATAAGAATTAGGTAAATCTTTTGGAGTTGCCTGTATACAAGTTGGGGAACCAACAACATACATGCTGCATCTTTGTGAATTTGAGGATGCCTTGCCTTTAAGCGTGGTAAAACTGATCCTAAGACAGTTATTGTGACACGTGTTTTTCTTAAAGCAAAAACACTAGCTTAAGCCATGAGCATTTTGAAAAAGCAGTAAGCTCTTTTTTATTTTCCTTCCAACAAAAGGGGACCGGAGTTCTATTGACTTTGGCAGAGTTAATCACTGTTATTTTGTGCTTTATAGATATTTGAGCAAATCAGTTATATGATTATATGTAGTGAATCCACTGAGAAAGATCTTTGCTATAAGCTTAATGCCAAATTATTATAATGGAAGGGTGTTCAGATATCGTGTAACACATAATAAAACATGAGAGAAAAGAAGCAGTGAATAATTGTGAAGTAATGAAGTAAAATGATGAAAGTTTATCAGCAAATTCAACTAATTTAGGTTATATTCATCTATTTTATGTTATTTTACTTCATTGTGTCGTAATATTTAATATATTCATCATCTAATTTGATATCATATACAGTTTGGAGCAGAGACTAAGTGATTCAGTTCCTAGTAAATGTCTTTTTGTGGTAGAAGGTTCTAACATATAATAATAATCTTTTCTTTTTAATTTGTTTGCATTTTCTCTCTGTTGTTTAGGTTGGAAACATCAATGCACATATCGGAACTAAGAAATGAAATTCAAAAGTTGGAGAGATTGTCAGTCAGAAAAAGGTTCTCCAAGCGTCGCAGAAAATTTCCTGTTGCCTCTAAGAAATCTAAAGCAAATGGAAGAGAATCTTTATTTGATTTGACATTGTCTAACTCTATCCATATGATGTGTCCTCGTAGACATGTCAAAGAACTTCCATTGCCAAATGACATTCCAGAGGGAGTGCTTTGTTGTTCTCTTTAATGGTAATGGAATTTTTGTAGTTTTATGTTTACAAAATTTCATGCTATGATCTTCGAGTGAATTTTCACTTTCGTCTTTCTTTTTGAGGCCAGGAAAGGTAAAAGTTTTACGTCTTGGGATATAAAAAATAGTTAGTGTCAAATCCAGTCTCTCTCTGGTATGGCGTTGGACTTGCCTTCCACACATCTCCTTGAATGAAACCCAAATACTAAAGTTGTTTTGTCCTTATCCTCTGTGATTTTGTTTTCTCAAATAGCTTGATGTCTTGTAGTAACATTATGATTCTGTTACAAAAGATGTTGAGTAAACGATCATGTCACCCATTTCCTCTCTTCTTCTATATTAATACATATTTATGTCATAATTGCTGTAAATAAGAGTCTGGGATTTTGTTTTAAGTGAGACATTTAAAGTTACATCTATTATAAGTTCAGCTCATAAGATGGCATGTGGCGATGTAGCATCTCTGTTTATATATTGGGTTGAGTCCATAGAATGTTTATAAGAATTGATTAGGTCTGTGTTATAAATCTTAATGATTAGAGTTTCCGAGCCTTCCAAGCAAGATTTAGATTCCTCAACAAGAGAATTTCAGGGTAGTCACACTCTATTGAAGAACAATTCCACTTCTTTGGAACACTTGTAATTGATGCCAACTTCAGCTTATTTGAGTGCATTGCATCTGGTTTGTTAAATTCTAAGGTTGTATCAACTTCCATTGGAAACAATGTG
Organism: Thuja plicata; assembly: GCA_018584345.1. Taxonomy (NCBI): domain Eukaryota; kingdom Viridiplantae; phylum Streptophyta; class Pinopsida; order Cupressales; family Cupressaceae; genus Thuja; species Thuja plicata. Next base: position 93,322 of record MU213340.1, read on the forward strand.
GGAGAATTTTCCTTCCCCTAAAAAGCGAAAGAAATTAGTTTACAATCATTTACCATCGAACAACTCTTAAAGGGTGGACGCACATGCATATGTAGGGAGTCAGTTTTATGTACATATTTTTGATAAAAGTTAAATATATGTCGAGAAAAAAGAAACTAGGTTGCATTGGAATTATCAACAAAAGAAACTTGTTTAACTTAGCAACTAATATCAGCTTAATTGAGAGCTTCTTTGGAAGGTGTTGGTTCTCAAAACTGCAACTTGAAATAAAACCTAAACATATATGTCTTTCACACTTTTCAAGTTTATAGTCTTGGCCAACGAACAAGAACGACCTGAAAAGTTGAATCCCCTACTCTTTTGGTCCTAATATAACCAAGGCGGGTATGCCCTAATGCTGCAACAATAAAAAACCATACTTGCACTGTTTCAATTTTCACTGCCTAAACCTCTAATGGTGAAATCTGCAAATTTAGTCTAATTACCCCTAAATCTATAAGAGTAAACAAAATATATTAATGCTTCTATCGTGACTAGTCCTGTTTTCACCATTTCCAAGGAGTTATGCTTTCAAATATCCATGTATAACTCGTGAAATCTGCAAATTTAGTCTAATTACCCCTAAATCTATAAGAGTAAACAAAATATATTAATGCTTCTATCATGACTAGTCCTGTTTTCACCATATCCAAGGAGTTATCCTTTCGAATATCCATGTACAACTCCACGAGACAACACAATAATGCATTATCACCTGTTTAATCCTGTCAATGTTAATTAATCATTCTCATATCATGATTCCGGTCTAATCAAAGTTAATTCCTGTTTAGGAAACCAATTAGACAAGAAAATGCATGATAACATTTCGATACACATTCTTGTTGAACACGAGAACAAGATAGAGAAGATGATAACTAACACAAGTTTTGAAAACCGGAACTGAAATTAATTTGAATTATCATGGAGGACTAGTTAAAAGATAACAAACTCCTGACACAATGATTGAACAATACGCTAGATCCTCCCATATATGAAGAGAACCCCCCCTCTTATAGCACAGTTGTGGTTTCCCCTTTATGTGCAGGGGAAGTGACAAGCTTCCAACCGTTTTACAATTGATAACATTTTAAAATTATAATCGTATTTACAAATGTGATTCCAAAAGAAAACCCTACAGATTCCCAGTTGTTACATGTCATCAAAATAGAAAAAGATTGTTTCATAACGACCTTAAAAAAAGGTGGCGATCAGTCGATGCGAAGTCTGACAAGCAATCAATTCACTTTATCCTGGAACTGCTCTTGGTCAAAATCATGCTCCTCAAAAATAGCACACAGCGCCGCCTTGTCCTACTCCACTTCCAACTCGAAAATCATGTCGCTCTGATACCCAATGTAACTGGTGGAAAGGTCCCAGGTAGCATACATTAGATTGCTCAAGATGTAAACTTGGTCTTCCTCATCAAAATCCAAATTTGGCTGAAGAACATGGCATGGATTCTCATTTGATGATCCATCAACTACTGGAAAACCCATTATGAATCAGAAAAATCCCGTGTTGTACAAAATCACTGTCGAGAGCATCTTATAAAGAGATTAGTTACCAACTTGACAACCATATTAAATTTTCAAAATCATGTTACACACAAGGCCTCTGGAATGCAAGGATAATAAATGCTGATGAATTATTGTTCATCTCTCGTAGCATTTGCCCTTCTTGATGTCTTGTCAAGAAAATCTTAGCTCAGATTATGTACTGGTGAATAATTCAGAGCCATTGATAAATCTCATTAATATTCTTTAATTGCAGCTCTTATATCCAGCACTCGTACGATATCCAAATGGTAATCCTCCCATCAAATTAGTACTGATACATATCATCATTTTGCACCCTCCTAAAATCCCTTGATGCAACACAATATGAAAAAGTGTCGTAGTATCGTGACCTTCAAATTTCTCCTTTGCGAAATAACGATGGGTCGCTGTTTCGCAAGTCCCTCAACAAACTATTTGCAATATAGCGAGATATTGCTATTTCGCTAATTCTGACTTTAACAATTTGCGAAACAACGACCAGAGGTTACCTTAGCATTTTTAATCAATTTGCCATCTCCCAAAATTTTTCCAGATAAAAATAGTCTCAATAGTGGCTCCATGTAGTGGATGCATATTCGCTGTGGATATGACAAGAATCTGACTATCTTTGGAGGAAGTAGACCATGTGCCTAGTCCATTGGGCAATGGAGTCTTACTGACCCCTAACCACGCACGGTGGCCGTAGGCCATCCAAACATGAACTCATGACTTCCCTCTGTCAAAGATCTTATTCATAAAGCATTTCCAGAACACGGTAATACAAATTAAAACTTTCTGATAGAAAGTATCCATCCTCACAAATGCATAATTCTTTGTTTTGAAAAAATCCTCTAACTAAAAAATGACATTCTAAAACATCTGAATTTCCTTTGCTAAAATATCATTATTGCCCTGTGTATTTCCAATATCAAACTCTACTTCATATCCTCTAAAATATTCATTTATGTACATCTCTCCCCAAACAGAACTGTTGTACTCAAAATTTTCTTGCTTCTTAATGTATTGAGTCTGACCAACACCATTCGCCTTTTTATCAAATGCATTCACAATGACTGACATATCAATAAAAACATCAGATGAAACCCTCTTCTCAATCAAACCAAGATTATCATCTTTTTGCTCACTCCCTTCCATATTTGTAATATCACAATTCCTTTCCTCATATAGCGGATTTGAGTAGACCTAGATATCACTCCATTGTATTCCCATGCAAGTCCGTATTTCAGTTCTTTCTTCCTCTTGATCAAATAAGGGATTAGTTACTACATGAAAATGATCATTTCCTATTTCTTCATGATCATAATCCAGCTCATCAGTTTATGAAGAATCTGCATCTTGGTTTTCTTCTTCATTACATTGATGAAAAGATAAACCATGTCCTACCTCATGTTTGATACTCTGGCATGCTGGAAAATGATCAAACTAACCATTACCCATGTTTGAAAGGTCCTGAAAATCTTGCACATTCCTGTATCCTTCACAAATTTCATGAGTACAAAAATAGATATCATTTGTGATATTATGTTGCTGATCGGACACCTTTGTTCAGGCTTAAATTTTCTCACCATGCCATATTTATCAACCTAACTTACAATTTGAAAGGCTTCATACAAATCTTCAGGGTTTTCCATCCTTATCTTAAAACTCATATCCTCACCAAAAGCATTTAGATATACAAACAATGCCCACACATTATTAGGTTTCATATTATCAGGTAATATTTTAATTATTTTAGAAAACCTAATATTGAACAAGGGAACAATTTCATTCTTTTGAATATGAACATGTGTGAATTCTTTAAGCAAAATTGATTGACTCGCCTTTTCCTCAAACAGGTCCATAAAAATTAATTTCAAATCCCTCCATGAGCTTATAGAACATGGGGCCAAACTTGATAGCCATTCCCTTGCATCTCCTCTCAAGGACTGAACAAATAATCTCATCACAACATCTTCATGGTCTATCTCATAACCCTCCATCAAATATTCAAAGCTTGATACATGTCTCTTTGCTGACTCTTCTTTCACGCCATTGGACCTCGGAAGTCTGTGTCTGATATCAGGAGGAAAAATATTTGGGAATCTCAAAATCCCATCGAAATTCAATGTCTTATATCTTTGTATTTTAAAATTTCCTTGTTGCAATGAAACATTGTCAGAGGACATGACGGTTTGCCTATGTACATCACCATAATGATACATTCTGCAAGATTTCAACTACGGAGTCGCGACCTCTCTTGTGAAAGGAAAAAATAAAATTGGTACCATTCTTCCCCAGCGGAGTGCTTGCCTCTTCTAACTCTTTTCCCAAAGATAACAATGTTGTCCCAGCGGAGTCGCCAATCTGTTGGTTCTCAAAACTGCAACTTGAAATAAAACCTAAACATATACGTGTCTTTCACACTTTTCAAGCTTATAGTCTTGGCCAACGAACATGTTCGACCTGAAAAGTTGAATCCCCTACTCTTTTGGTCCTAATATAACTAAGGCGGGTATGCCCTAATGTTGCAACAATAAAAAAAGCATACTTGTACTATTTCAAATTTCACTTCCTAAACCTCTAATGGTGAAATATGCAAATTTGGTCTAATTAGCCCCCCCCAAGTCTATAAGAGTAAATAAAATATATTAATGCTTCTATCATGACTAGTCTTGTTTTCACCATATCAAAGGAGTTATCCTTTCAAATATCCATGTACAACTCCACGAGACAATCATTATCTCCTGTTTAATCCTATCAATGTTAATTAATCACTCTCATATCATGATTCCGGTCTAATCAAATTTAATTCATGCTTAGGAAACCAATTAGACAAGAAAATGTATGACAACATTTCGATACACATTCTTGTTGAACACGAGAACTAGATAGAGAAGATGATAACTAACACAAGTTTTGAAAACAGGAACTGAAATTAATTTCAATTATCATGGAGGACTAGTTTATAAGATTAAAAAAACTCACATAGTGATTGAAAAAGACGTTAGATCCTCCCATATATGAAGAGAACCCTCCCTCTTATAGCACGGTTGTGGTTTCTGCCTATGGGCAGGGGAAACAACAAGCTTCCACCCGTTTTACAATTGGTAACATTTCAAAATTATAACCATATTTACAAAGGTGATTCCGAAAGAAAACCCTACGGATTCCCAGTCGTTACATGTCATCAAAATAGAAAAAGACCGTTTCACAACGGACTTCAAAAAAGGTAGTGATCAGCCGATGCGAAGTCCAGCAAGCAATCGATTCACTTCATTATAGAATTGCTCCTGGTCGAAATCATGCTCCTCAAAAATAGCACGCAGCTCTGCCTTGTCCTGCTCCACTTTCAACTCGAAAATGTCGCTCTGATACCCAACATAATTGGTGGAAAGGTCCCAGGCAACAGACATTAGATTGCTCAAGATGTCAACTTGGTCTTCCTCATGAAAATCCAAATTTGACTGAAGAACATGGCATGGATTCTCATTCGATGATCTATCGACTACTGGAAAACCCATTATGAATCAGAAAAATCCTGTGTTATACAAAATCACTGCCGAGGGCATCTTATTAAGAGATTAGTTACCAACTTGACAACCATTTTAAATTTTTGAAATCATGTTACACATAATGCGGCCCGCCTCGGAAATGCTAGGATAATAAATGCTGATGGATTACAGCTCATCTCTCGTAGCATTTGCCCTTCTTGATGTCTTGTCAAGAAAATCTTAGCTCAAATTAAGTACTGGTGAATAATTCAGAGCTGTTGATAAACCTCATTAATATTCTTTAATTGCAGCTCTTATATCCAGCACTGGTACGATATCCAAATGGCAATCCTCCCATCAAATTAGTACTGACACATATCGTCATTTCAGGAAAAATCGTCGCAGTATCGTGACCTCCAAATTTCTATTTGGCAAGTTCCTCAACACACTATTTGCGATATAGCGAGATATTGCTATTTTGCAAATTCTGACTTTAACAATCTGCGAAACAGCGACCAGAGGTTACCTTAGCATTTTTAATCAATTTGCCATCTCCCAAAATTTTTCCAGATAAAAATAGTCCCAACAGAAGGCATGCTGTTATCATGGCATCACTGTCTGGCCAGGAGATTCAAGTTGTGTCAGATGTTGGAAGATGAATAAAAGCTGGAGTATCCCATTCAGTGTCTCTTCTGGTGGCTTCACTGGAATTCTCTATTTACACTTATATTTGCTTGGGTTAGGAGCTACTCCAGCGTACTCTTGCAACATTTCAGATGGACTCTTGGCATTTTCAGATAGAAGAAAACCTTCTATAGCTCCTAGCGTCCGTCGATTCTGAAGAATGAGAGTATACACGAGTTAGCTTCAATCCTTGTTATTGAGTGTATCTTATGGTGGAATTCATTATGAATTGATCTTTGTGCGTTCTATCGTGTGCACATTCCACTGTTATTTTTGCAGTTGTTATTTAAAGGATGTACAAAAGCATATAAAGAATTCCACCGCTCAACCACGTCTGCATGAGTAGTATAACTGTTTGTGCAAGGACCTCTCTAAATCCAATTCCTTACTATAGGATTTGCATACCTCAAATTCCGGTTTACCCTTTGATATAAGGTGTAATAAATTTTAATACGTCTTTTAGGAATCATCCTCCAAGTCGGAGCCATCCCCAAAACCCTGAATAACACAACTGTGCTCCTGTTTTGTTACCCGCCACCATTGATGTGACTGCCAACCTTCACAAACTTAATAAAAACATTATGGAAAGAAGTTTATTAGCCCAGCTTGGAGAACAATAGGGCCAATCTGTTTGTTGCATTGTGCCCAGCAACTGTAAATTAACTACTTATAAATATGATCCAACAGCTTGCATAAGAAAAGAGCGAGTTATTGAAGTCAACTTAAGTTGCCTTGCACTCTATAAACATTAGTGGTACATTTTTATTCAAGAATATACAAGTCTTACACTACAAATTCAAGTACTCTCTCTAAGTGGACAATGTCTATGCAGGCATCATAAGATATAAGATATTTCACTAGCACTTCATATGAGGTTCAAGAGATAAGCCCATAATAAATAGGTAGAATTTAAATGTATTTTATTTATGTGGAAAATAAAAAGTTTGATTTTTTTGTATAGAAATTTAATTTTCTTATAGTAGTTAAAATATTAACAAAAAGCAATTAATTATTAAATAAATTTTAATGTCTTTTATTAGTATTTATCATAAAAAATAAAACAAAATTTAAACTTAATGAAAAATAACCATTTAAAAAGAAAAAAAGAATAAGAATAATTAGAATAAAGCTATTTAAAAAAAATATTTTTCTTTTAGAAACATTAAAAAAAATTAATAAAAAAATAAATATTCAAAGATATTCTTATCAAAAGACGATAATAATAAAATATAGATAAATCATTAATATAGATATTCTTTTCTTTACTAATAATATTTAAATATATAAATCATTAAAATCTTATCTAGAATCATCGAAAATATATTTTTAATTGGTAAAATTTGTTTGGGATGTTTTTTTAGTTGGATAGTTGATTTGAAAATGGCTTAACTAGAGGTTTTGAAATGTAAGACAGGTTTAGCAGGCAATTGTAGAAAGTGAAGTCTACAATATAAAACTTATTGACTAATTATATTTAATAATTAAATTAAAATTTAGATCACAACTATGTTTTAATTTTTAATTCAATTATTAAACGTTGTCCAATGTCTTGTCAGACACCCTTTTATGCCATAGAAATTTCCTCTAAGTTGTGCTATGTATGGGGAAGTTCATTGAACCCACACATTAGAGGAATCTCCTTTCTCCTCAACCATTAACTTGACTTGAAGTGAATAACTATATCACCCAAGGGCCATGAAGCAACACTTACAAGTGTAATTTTTATGAGTCAAACAAGTCAACCAAAATTTTCAAATTCATAATGTGTTCATATCATAAAAGACATCCAAACAAATAGCTAAACATAATCAATTTTAACCATCCAAGATTTCTAAATGGCAGTTACCTACATCTGATACTAAAAGAGCACTCATCCTTTGATGACATATCATAATTAAATTGAGAGCACTCAAAATAAAATAGTGTACATTCTCTACATGTATTCATATTACTCAATATTTCACATTTCTCACATGAAACCCAATTAAATATAAAATACAAGAACACACATCGAGTAAACAAGAAAACAAATTATAAGAACACATGCAACATACAATCAAGACAAATACAAACAGAAGACACACACATAGAAACTAAGTAACAAATATGAATAAATGATAAACATATAATAACATAAAGAAGACAATCACACGACTAGGAAATATAATTTGTGATCATATCAATAAAACATCTATTTGATAAGTTTTCAATCAACACTTTAATAGGTAATTACATAGTAGCTACTCTTCAAGATACACGAACAATTTTCAAACAACATTAGGATACACTCAATACATAATAATGTTAGAGTAATTAGGTAGTTATCTTAGTAATTAATTATTAATTATTTGGATGATGCATTTACGATTGGGTGGTCTTATCAAACTACCTAATCTTGCAGTCTTAACATGTCATCCAATACATTATGTGGAAACAAAATCTGAAACATATTTATTTCAATCTTCATATATACATTTATACAATAAAATTTCTTAAAAACAATGACATTTATGAAGGATTTCAACAATAAACATATTTTAGAAATTTTACTAACTTTTCTAAACACATCCTACCTAAAGCCTTAAAAACCTCATGTCTTCAAACCTTCTTGGCTTAACTCACTTTTTAAAATATGATTTTCCTTTCAATCTTTATGCTTTGTTTTTTTCAATTTAGAATGTGATTTGATCACTTTTTGCCATGTTTTCAAACAAAAAATAGTGTAGCTAAATAGGTAACATTGTAGCAATTTTAATGCAAGAAAAATAGATAATACTTAGAAATTACACAACTAAAAATTTCAGATTTTATCTAGAAATAATTTTTTTTTTTCAAAAATAACAACTTAACTCATAAAAATACACTACATATCTAAATTCAACTTAACCAAAAAATGCTACACTGGTTTTTCTTAAATTGCTTGAACAAAAATCGTCACAATATCACTCCAAAAGTGAATGTCAACCCTCACAATCTACTCTAAAGACTATGCTAAATGTATGCAAGGAAGTGCGGGTCCAAAATGCCCCAAAGCAACAAGTGTAGCCTCCGCCAAATCCTAGATGCACAAGTGGAAGGTGTATGACTTGTTGGAGGAAGGAAAAACCAACAATACCTATATAAATCTTCTCTTAATCTTCTATTTTTTCCTTCACAAAATCAATGTTTAATACCTCTGCAAAATGTAATGAATATCTCCACAAATAAGCATAGTTGTGTTTCTTGTATGAGATGCCAAGAAAATTTTCAGATGGTTTCTTCCAACTACATAGAGAATATTATATGCAAGGGTTTTCATCCTCACAAACCTAAGAATAACAATTTCACCCAACAATAATAGCAATATCGTTGAACTCAAACTCAATATCTTTGATTGACTCCTCAAAATACCCTTTTATATTTTCTTTAAGAGGTGTGAACCTCTTTAGCAAACCCTCTTTATTCAATAAAAGTCTTTTCTTTTAATTCCACAATGTCTCATTTAATATAAAGGGCCATATATTTAAAATAACTCATTTTTACTTTAGATTAGTCCCCATTATAGTCCTTAATTAATAAAATTTAGACAAAAATAAAGCTAAATACTTAATTTAACTTTATTTATTAATAACTTATTGTTAATTAATTAAAAATCCTTGGATTATATAAAATTTTGAGATAGTCATCAAAACTAAACCCACGAACAATATTAAAAATAGTAACCCTGCCAGCTGGCACAACCAGTCTCAAGAAAAAGTCATTTTGTTAATAATCCTGATGAGAGCTCGATTCACCACTCAAACTATTAAACAGATGGATAACTGCCTCCAAGGTTCTCTAACCCTAACTTGATAGTCTACAAGAACTATCTGAATAGGCTAAAGGTCCACCAACTCCACTGATTAAGAAGGGGACATTACAAACCACCCTTCCCAAAATCCCTTGTCCTCAAGCAATCTCAACTATAGATGCTGCAAGATATGTTCACTCTCGCACACGACATACTCTATTTGCAAGCTTTTTCCATTTAACAAAATATTCCCGGATGAGCCTCTTCCAAAGAGTCAACAATTTGGTATTATTGATGGCCTCTGGGATCAATACCAATTTCCCCTCTTTATCCAAAAACAATAATTCATGTGAGGGAACAAGATTATGACCAAGAGACTTCTTGAGGTTGGATACATCAAATACATTATATAAAACCTGCTATTAAAGCTAGTAGCTCAAGCTCATAGGCAACTTCTCCAACCCTTCAAGGTAGTCTAAATTATCCTTAAACTATGGGTTTGAATTTCTTTGCTCCACTCTTCTTGAGAGTAGACTTTCTATATGGTTGTAACCTCAAATAAAGCATGACCCCAACCTCAAAATTGTGCTCTATTCGATGTTGATAAACATACAACTTCTGTTGATTCTACGTTTGTTGCAAGTTTTCCTTTAGTGACTTCATGACATCCTAACTATTTTGTAGCAAGCCCTCTGCCTTAGGCACTCTACTATTTCCAAATAGTAGATCCATGAAGTCGAGATCCTCATATCCATATAAATCCTTGAATGGAGACATCATGATAGACATGGGATAAGTAATATTATAACAATACTCACCATGGTGTTGCCATTTGATCCAAGTTGTTTGCTGCCCAAAAATATAGTTTCTTAGATACTCTTCCACCAATTTGTTGACAAACTTTACTTGCCTATCTTTTTGTGGTGGTAGTTGGTGTTATGAATGACCTTTGTCCCACTCAATTTGAAGAGCTCCTACAAAAGATACTTATAAACTTCTTGTCCCTATCACTGATAATGCTTTTAGGCATCCGATGCACTCAAAAGATCTCCTTGAAGAATATATCAGCTATCTATGCAGTTGTGTATGTCATTGAAGTGGCAAAGAAGTGTGAATTTTGTCAACCATCACATAAATACAATATTTTCCCTACACGTAATGTAACCCTGTGATGAAGTCATAAAGATATATTCCCATTTCTTATTAGGGATAGGTAGGGACTGAAGTAAACCTATTGGATAAGTGTGTTCATTTTTATTCCATTAGCAAGTGGGGCACTCTCTAACATATTTAAGGACTTCATTTTTAAGCCCTTTCCAAGTAAGCCTCATCCAAATTTTCCTATAAGTCTTAAGAAACATGGGTGACTAGTCATAGGTGCATCATGGAAAGCCCTTGCTATCTTCACCTTAAGTTGTGAAGAAGGCACCAAATAGATTCTATCCTTGTATATGGTCAACTCATTAATCACTATATATTTTCATCATGAAGTGTTCCCACTATAACTCATGTTGGGCTAGTCTTTGACACTCTTCTATAATTAACTCACTTCAATCAACAAAAATTTATGTCAAAGAACACATGTGAGGCCTCCTAGAAAATGCATCGACAACTATGTTTTTCTTCCCCTTGACATAAACAATATCAAAATATATGCCTATAATCTATTAATGTACTTATGTTGCCTACCATTGAGATCCCTTTGGTTCATGAAGTATTTGATGGTGTTGTGATCTATTTTGATTATGAACTAGCCCAAAACTAGGTATGGTCTAGATTTGGCCAAGGCATACATAATCACCAACATTTCTCTATCATACATAGAGTAGCTTCTCTCCGCACCTCTCAACTTCCTTTTCTCAACTGGAATAGGGTACTTCTCCTATATCAAAATGCTCTCACAACCTCTCTTGAAGCATCACACTCCAACTCAAAAAGTTTGGTGAAGTCAAGAATTACCAATATGAGACATGTAAACATCACTTGTTTGAAATGCCAAAAATACTTGTGTGCTTAATCTGACTACTCAAAGGCCCCCTTCTTATTCAAATCCATAAGTGAGACAGTAGTCTATGAGAAGATTTTCACCAACCCCTTGTAGAATCCTCAAATAACAAAAAACCTGTTAAGCTATGTGAGAATTTTAGGATTAGGCCATTCAGCAATAGCCTTAATCTTCTCAAGGTCCCATCTTACTTCCTTTGCATTGGTGATGTGACCTAGATAGAGAAGTTTTGTTATCCCAAAGTCACTCTTAGACTTGATAGCATAAAGAGACACATTCTCTAAAATTCCCAATACCTCCTCCAGATATTGCATATGCTTGTCCCAAGTCTTACTAAATATTAGGATTTCATAAAAAAATATCAAAATAGATTTCCTCGATTGCTTATGAAATAATTTATTCATACAAATCTAGATATGTATCTAGAGCATCAATTAAACCAAAGGTTGTTACCAGGAACTCGAAATTCCTGAAGTGACACCTAAAAGCAATTTTTTCAATGTCATCTTTCCTCATTTAAATCCAATGGTATCACGATCTTAAATCAATATTATAAAAGTACCTAGCCCCATGCAACTCATCTATCTTGGGAATCATCTACCTATTCTTGATTGTCCTTCTGTTCAAAGCTTTGTAATTGGTACACATTTGCATTGTCTCATCCTTCTCCTTGACCATAACTATTATTGATTTGAAATCACTCATGCTAGGTCTAATTTGCCCCATTTCTAATATCTCCTTAATTATTTTTTCTATCTCATCCTTGTACCTATTAGGATTTTGATAAGGATTAATAATAATTGGTTTGGCTAGCTCTAGCTTAATGATGTGCTTTATTCCCCTTTTGGATGGAAATCCATGGGGAATAGTTTAGAACACCTTGCTATGATTATATGGAAACCTATGAACATGTGAATATTAACTACTCTTTTTCTAATCTATAATTGTGGGAACAATTGGCATGATAAGACACTCTATTTCTCACTCCACCTAATCATGCATAATCAATGACTCCATCCTCTTGAGTGACACTACTCTAGGCCCTCGATTTGAAAGTCCTCAAAGTATCACTTTCTTACCCTAGTGTGTGAACCTCATTTCCAACCTATGCAAGTTGAAGGAAATCTTAGTAAGAGACAATATCCACATCATGCCAAGCATAACATTGTTATCCCTCATATCAACCACATAAAGTTCATCTTTTAGCTCATAATCAATTTACTCTATGCTTCGATTGGAAATAATGCAAGTACAAGGAAACTTATGCCTGTTAGCTACCATCACCTTGAATCCATCACACTCTTTGGTCTAGAACCCCCTCTTAGGTAAAAACCTCTCATCAATAAAGTAATGTGTCCTCAAGATATTGCATATGCTTGTCCCAAGTCTTACTAAATATTAGTATTTCATAAAAATATCAAAATAGATTTCCTCAACTACTTAAGAAATAATTGATTCTCACATCTCTAAAGATGTGGCTAGATCATCAATCAAACCAAAGGTTATTATTAGGGACTCAAAATTCCTAAAGTGACACCTAAATACAATTTTTGCAATTTCATCTTTCCTCATTCAGATTTAATGGTATCCCGATCTTAAAGAAATCTTATAAAAGTACCTAGCCCCATGCAACTCATCTATCTTGGGAATTTGTATACCTATTCTTGATTGTCCTTTTGTTCAAGGCTTTTTAATTGATACACATTTGCATTGTCTCATCCTTCTTCTTGACCAAAACCATTGTTGATGTGAAAGCATTCATGCTAGATCTAATGTGCCCCATTTCCATTATATCCTTAATTGTTTTTTCTATCTCATCCTTGTACCTCTTAGGATGTCGATAAGGAGTAGTAATAACCGGTTTGGCTCCCTCTAGCTTAATGATGTTCTCTATTCCCCTCTTGGGTGGAACTCCATTGGGAATAGTCTAGAACACCTTGCTATGATTATATAGAAACCTTTGAACATATGGATAGTAGCTATTCTTTTTCTAATGTATATTTGTGGGAACAAATGACATGATAAGACATTCTGTTGCCAATTCCACCTAATCATGCCCAATAAGTGGCTCCATCCTCTTGAGTGGCACTACTCTAGGCCCTTGATTTGAAAGTCCTTAAAGTATCACTTTATTACCCTAGTGTGTGAACCTTATTTCCAACCTTTGCAAATTGAAGGAGAATTTAGTAAGAGACAACATCCACATCATGCCAAGCATAACATTGTTATACCTTATATCAACCACATAAAATTCATCTTTCAACTCATAATCACTTAACTATACTTATATTGGAAATCTTGCAAGTACAAGGAAGCTTATGCATGTTAGCTACCATCACCTTAAATCCATCATGATCTTTGGTCTGGAAACCCCTCTAAGGTAAAAGGCTCTCATCAATAAAATAATGTGTAGCTCCAGTATCTATTAAAGCAACTACTCATTGCCCCTATATTACACCTCTTACTTTGAAAGTGGTTGCCTTTTGGGAACTAGTAAGTTGTGCAATTGTTCTATCATCCTTTGGCTCTTCTTCTAATGTAGTTTCCTCTTCACTATTCTGTGAGTCTGATTGAGGGTATGATTTTTCTGATGCAGATTCTTCAGTAAAAAAATACTCCAATTGTTTGGCCTTTTCCCTCATATTACATTTATGTGAGGGATCTCAAGCCCCCATACGATGGAAGCATAATTTCCTCCTCCTAAGGTCATTTAGTTGTTCATCATCCATACTATTTGAATCACTTTGTGGTTAATGCATGATTCCCTTTGGAAATGTTTTTTTTATCTATGTCCTTTTTATGAGGGAATCCCTTAGGTTGAAATTTTCTCCTAGAAGTAGAAGTCTCCATGTCTCTAGATTTTTTAATGGCTTACTATAGAGTAGGTGGATTGAGAGCCTTAATCAAAACTATCAATGTATTTGTCAAATCATCTATAAAAAGTACCATAAGCAACCCCTTTGAAATGTTAGGGACTAACACAACAAGCCTCTTAGAATTTACAATATATATATCATGTATGAATTTTTGCTAATGATACAAACTAGAAGCTATTGTTGACTATCTAATGGACTATGGAGAATTAATGCCTACTATTACTATATGTCTCAACTAGACTTCATTACTTTAGTTGTGCTAACTCTTTGAAATGCGGCTCTGGATCCTTTTCATCAAATCTTTCAATCGAGCTCTTAGTAAAATATGCATATCAATTAATCATATCATTTTCCATGGTGATTATCCCATGATGCCACCACTCATGCAATGCCATCTAGATGTATGGCCACATCTTTAATGGCCTCTTCCTCTAGCATGAGATTAAACTAAATACATATATCTACCTTTCGAACCCAAGCTATAGTTGTAGTCTTCCCTAAACTATCATAATAAGGAAGAATCAACTTCTACACCTTCTTTTGTAAATCAAATAGTTGCGATCCATCTCTAGTATGGGGTCTATGTTTCATTCTCACATAAATGTAGTCCCTCAAAGATATAACAACTTGGAACTCAGGAACTCCACTTTCCCAATCATGTCTAAATTGATTCTTCATATCTGTTATTTGGGTCTCATTTTTAACTGGTGTTGCTACCCTAGGTGGAAAAGTATGAATAAGAAGTTTCAAAGTGATAGTTTTAGTTTACTAATTTGGAACTCCACCATGCACACATTCCCTCCTTGGCCATTGTTACCTCCATTATTGACTCTATTATTAGTTTTGACAACGTTATTCCCATTTATCAAACCATCATTTCTATCAACAAATCTGAACATTGATTTTTGTTGTGCATGTTTTCCTGCAACTTGGTGCCCTCTAAGCAATGCATCTAATAAGTTCAAAAACCTCTCTTCATCCTCAATTCTGTCAACCATATTTTTTTAGCTCATTATTTTGTGTCTCTTTGTTCTTATATTACACTCTATTCTTTTGTAGCCGAATTAATGTTTCACTTGTTTCTTTGTGTGTTATAATGGGGTATAAATTGTGGATGTTATTTCCTTGACATATTTGTATTTTTCATTGTCTAGTCTCCAAGATGGTATGATACATAGGTCTGGTACCATTGTAATTTGCAACCCTGGTTGTGCTTTATTTTATTCAAAATGTGGTTTGATTGTTTTTTACAATATTTACAAACGAAAAATATGGTGCCAATAGAAATGTAATATTGTAGTGCTTTTAATACTAGAAAAATAGATGATACTCAGAAATTACACAAGTGGAAGTTCCAAATTTTAACCTAGTTCATAAAAAAAATACCACATATAAATCCAATGTACCCATAAAATGCTACATTGGTTTTCCTTGAGCTGCTCACAAAAATCACCAAAATATCATTCCAAAGGTGAGCACAAACCCTCACAATTTTTCTCCAAAGGCTACCCTGAATGTATGCAAGGAAGTGTAGGTCCAAAATACCCCAAAACAACAAGTGTAATCTCCTTGAAAACCTAGACACCCAAGTGAAAGATGTACAACCATCTTGGAGGAAGAAAAGACCAACAATAAACAAATAAATCTTCTCTCAATCTCCTTCTATTTTGTTCTTCACAAAACCGATGTTCAATAACTTTACAATCTGTAATATCTTCACAAATAAGCACACATGTTTCCTATATGAAACAACAAGAAATTCTCCAAATAGTGTTTTCCAACTACATAGACACTGTTATTTGCAAGGGTTTCCGTCCTCACAAACCTGAGAAGAACAATCTCTTCCAACAATTATAGCAATATCAATTTCTCAAACTCAACATGTCCAAGTGACTCCTCAAAATGTCATTTTATATTTTCCTCAAGAGGTTCCAACCCTTTTACCAAGCCCACTTTATTTAATAAATGCCTTTTCATTTAATCTAAAGGGACATATATTCAAAATAAGTCACTTCTAATTTATAATAGGCACCTATTATCGTCCTTAATTAAATAAATTAAAATAATGTTTAAGTTAAATCCTTAATTTAACTTTATTAATTCAAAACTTATTATTATTAAAATTTAAAACCCTTGTACTATATAAAATGTTGATAGTCATCAAAATTGCACCCACGAACAATACCAAAAATTCTAACCCTACCAACTCGCTCAATGGATGTTCAAAATTGACTTACTAAAACTAGTAATTATAGGATAACTATTGTAAAATTACTCTAGAAGAAAGGCATAACGTTCATAATCTCAATGAGATCTCAACCGACCACTCAAATGTTGCTGAAAATTGACTTACTAAAACTATTAATTATAGGATAACTATCCCAAAATTATTCTAGAAAAAATCATTATGTTCATAATCTCAATGAGAGCTCAATTTACACCTCAAATGGTTCCAAACCATTGGATAACTACCTCCAAGGTTCCCTAACCCTAACTTTATATCTTATGTGAATGAAATAAATAGGCTAAAGGTCCAGCAACTCCATTGATTACGAAGGGAACATTACATTGAACACTTACAAATCTCTTTTTCGCATCTTCTATTCCTCCCTTCTTCACAATTTGATTTCCTACACTCTTCCTTATGCAATTATTTGGAGCAACTTGCAAGTTGTTTTTCCAACCTTGTTTATGTTGAGTGCTCTTCTTAACACCATCAAAGGTTATCTTTTATAGAGGTTACAACCTTTGTAAGGCACCAAAAATAGGCATCCAAATCCATTCTTTCATTTACCTCCAATTGTATTTTGAAATTTATTTGTTTATGCTTGAAATTATTCATTAAATGCTTGCTAATATGAACCCAAGCTAGTTGGACCATATCCACAACCTTGTTGTTGTAGATGCCTTTGAAAAATGAATAAAACCATAAATCAATTTGCACTCCTTTGGAATTTGAAGTCATTAATATTTTTTTTTCAAAAATCACAATTGTTCCCTCCATTTAGGTACTTGAATTGGAAGAATAAGATAAGAATGAAATGCCAAAGATTAATTTCTTTACGAAAACTACATAATATATTATGACATTCATACTTGATCCTCAAGAGACGTGACTTATCATTAAGATTTTGCACCTTGTTGTGAAATCCCAAATAGATGAGCCATGTGGTAACTCCATGGTTGTCAAGATGCGATTAGGTCATTAATCGTCCAAATATTTCTTTTGCAATACTTTGCACCATATGGAGTTGGGATTTCTATATGGCCATCATATTGACATCACACATAAGAAGATGTTTTATAGTTTGATGTATCTCATGCCAACTCACCCATTAGATTTAATCTTCATGACATCCTCCCAAGAAAGTAAAGGAATTCCTATAATTTGATCCTTCTTATAAAATTTTTCCTTGTTGCATGGTTTTTGTGTTGAGCTTTTGGGAATCTCCATGAAAGATTACAAGTAGTTTGGACTTGTTGACATCACTACTTTTTAGCATTGTGATTCTACCAATGAGAGATAGTCATCGTCCTTTCGAATTGTTTATTTTCTTCTCACACTTTAATGTTTTTCATGACATAATGAACCCCTTGTTGCACTATTGAAGAGAGGAATTCCAATGTAAGAGGACAAGATTTTATCATTATTGAAACCAAGGAGGTGAGCGTTTTGTCATTGTCTTGCATTGCTAGTTTGAAAAAATATACGTTCAACTTGTCTCTGTTAATGAATTGTCCGCATGTTCTCAAATAGTCTTCTAATATGTTTTTGATTGTGTTTGCCTCATACAAAGTAGAGATACCAAATACAAAGTATCATTTGTGAAGATTTTGAGGGTGAATGCTTGTAGATAATTTACGTCATTGATTCCTTTCCAAATTCCTCTCTATGCCTAAACTTGTATCTCGTGGCTCAATGAATCCATCATCATAACAAATAGGAACAAGGAGAGAGGATCCCCTTCACGTAGCCTGCAAGATCCCTCAAAGAAATCCATAGGAAACATGAATTATTATGATCATGTACCTCAAAGAAGCCATAGGGAACACCAATTTTAATGACCATGTATCTTGTAAATGAGATGTAGTTGAAAGTCCGTATGTTCTATTTCTCACAAAAACCATACCTTTCCATAACCTTGACACAAATCTACTCTCCTCTGATATCAACTTTGCTAATATTTTCTTCAATTTGTTCGCCATTACTTTTAGCAATAATTTTGTGAATGGTGATTCATAACGAGATTGAACGAAAGTCAGTGAAGGAAGAAAAGTCTTGTTCCTTTCGGAATAGGGTGATGTTTGTATTGTTAAGATCTTTTAGCATTCTTACTTTCTTTCTTGATTACTCCACAACATTCCAAATGCACATATCCATAAAGTCCCAACATGTCTAGAAACGCAGGGTAGTAAGGCCAGAAAGGCCTTGTCCAAGTGCATCTGGAATGTAGCCATTTTTAATTTGACCATTGTGATAGGGTCCATCAAAAATTCATTTTCCTTACATGTGAAATTAGATGAGGGATTTTTTCAACAAAGTCAAGGTGGAAGGGTTTTGCCAAACCAGCACCACCCAACTTGTTTTGGAAAATTTTCACTCTTAATGAATCTTTGTTGGCACAATCAATTTTTGGTCATCTATGCTTTGCATCCACTTTGTTTGATTCTAGCACTTGCATGTATATTGGTTGGTTGTATTATGGAAGAATTTTGTGTTGAGATCACCCTCATTTAGCCACACCTCCCTAGACTTTTTTCCCTTGTAACATTCTTCTCTTTCCAATATTTTACTATTATCAACCATTAGCTCTTTTTATTTGACATATTTTGTGTGTGTTAGGTCGTTTCTAAAAACTATTTTGCTCAGTTTTTCCAAATCATCCTCATTTCTTTGTTTTTTTCAAATATATTATTGGTGGAACCCTTATTCCATTGTTTCAATTTGGCCTTTAAAAATTGTAATCGCTTGGTGAAGGTAAAAATCTTGGTGTCTTTACATGTGTGCGACTTAGCCCATCATTGTTCCATGAAAGCTTTTAAATCCTGCCTTTGAAACCATATCTTTTGAATCGACATCGACATTTTGACAAGGCAGAGTCCTTACTAATGTGAAGTTTGACTAGGAAATGATTTAGTATGGGTGTCATTTTGATTAGAGATGGGAGTTGAGAGGAGGAGCCCATTCAATTATCTAAAATTAGAAACATGTGTCTAGTCTGTTAGCTATGTTCGTGAAACAATCTCACCTATTGTTCCATGTGAATTTCCCATTGTTTGGGATTAAATCAATGAGACCGTTTGTTCTCATAAAAGATTCGAAATCTATTTGTGTCTCTGACACCCTTCCAAGGCCTCCAATTTTCTCACTTGGGTCCAAAATTATGTTAAAATCATCAGCCAAGATGTGCATGTCCACATTGGTTTGAATATCATGGCTAAGATTTTCCCACAAAGATTTTTTTGTCTTGATTTTTATTGGGGTCATAGATTTTATAAATGTAGATTAAGAGACTAGTAGAAAGGCTTCACATTGACAACTTCATCCAGTTATAATTAATATTAAGGGGCTCTATCAATATTTTATTGGGTTTCCACATACATTACCCCAAGGTCTCTAGAAGATCCAATCTGATCTCCAATTTGCTTCAAGCAGTTTGTAGACCAACACTCAAATGACAAGTTGCATAATCTAATCAGAATTGGGTCGTTCAAAGGCCACTTTGCCCATGGATCAAAATTTGGAGTCTCATTTTGTATGAAGACCTTTAAGTAACCAAATTTTCAAGGCTCATTATCCAAGATTGTGTCTGTCTTTTGTATTGTTGAAGTTGACCAAAAATATTTTGGTAAAAAATAGACTTCTGTATCTCCATTATCCCAGTTTTTTTCATCCACCTTCAAATTTATTCTCAGCCACTGAGGGCCCTACCAATTATGTCTATTTGATAGAGAGCCAATATGTCCCTATTAAGCAAATTAGAGCATCGATGCTCACTATTTTTGTTGCTAAAGTCATTTGTTGGGTCATTTGAAAGAGGCAAGATTCATTTAACAAACCCAAAGAATGAGAGGGGGTGGATTGGTCTCTCACAAAACTTTAAATACTATAATTCAATTTCAAAATCATCAAACTTATCAACAATAATAAATGATAAAACAATAAACACCAATGTACAAGAGAATACCAGATTTACATGGAAAACCTAATGAGTGAAAAACCATAGTGTGATTTATCTCACAATATATGAACAAGTATGATAATTTGTTTTAAGGCTCATTGCCTAAGGAAGTTCATTCTTTCCTAATGGACTTGTTGAGAAAGATACAATAACTTTGTACAAAGACTCACTATCTCAAAGCAATATACAAAGGACCTTCTAAGGAGACTCACTATTCTAGCACAAGATACATGAAAATGAATTACATATATAAGCCTTCAGCTCATAGCTTCCAGCAGTCTCCTTAGAATATAGGTGCTCTTGACATGTTGCCTCAAGAAATTATTCAACAATTCAGCTCCAAAACTTCAACCACACATTTTTTCCCTTAATTTTGCATCTTTCACAATCTACACACTTTGCAATTTATTTGATCTTGTATATATACATCCCATAAGTAAAAAAAAGCATCAGTTAGGTCGGCCTGAATAGAAGACAAATAATGACCGCATCAAGTCGGCCTAAGAAACATATTATAGTGAAAGCAGTTCAAACCAAGAGATAGAGTGAACCTAAAACTTCTTATTACATTTTTCTAGGTAGGCACTGTACAATGAGAAATGGGAAGCAAAGATACAATGTAAATTACTCATCACCTCTCAATTTTCACATTAGGAAGAAAGGATATCCCCACTAGGCTCAAGGGTTGACTCAAGCTCTTAATGGGAATAAGATCTATTCTTCCTTGGAATGTGTAAATGATGGAAGTGGACGAATGACTAAATGATGCAATATATCTAATAGAAAAGACACTAAAATGTTGGTTAAATAGACTGATATGAACTGATATTGAGTTGAAACCAATGGAAACATAAATCAAAAGATGAAACTAACTTGCTCCAGAAATTTCAGTCAAAAATGGTAAGGATAGGGCAAAAGTTGATCTGTACCTGAGGGACATGGTGAAAGTTGATATGTACACAACACTTTTGGATGAAATTTTCATGGAATTTGAAACTATTCCACTATTGTCCAGATCTGAATTTGTGGCTCCATAACCTTTTCCTACAAACAAAAAAATGGAGAAAGAAGGTTGAAAAGGGGTTTGTCTTAGTCAAACCCTTGTTTAGGAATCAACCTTGAAATAAAATGAATGGAAAAGTGTACTGTCATGTAGCAAATGATAGATCTAAACAATAAATCATATCATACCTTGTAGATGTAATTACTTCTTTAGATGTGGTCAAGTATGTTGATGCAATAGCTTTGACTAAACATAAAAATCAAAAGGAAATCATGCAAGACAAAACCTCATGGAATAGATGTTGTAATTCGCCACAATATCTGCTCGAGGAGAACAAGAATACAACTTGATGGATAGATGTGGATATTCTTTCTTGATAGAAACTCCTTTTCTTGGCCTCCAATGGGGGGAATAATCTAGATCCATAGAAGAAGACACCTTGATTGCTTGAGAGGAATGAAGACTTGCATGCTTGAACTTGATGGCTCTTGATAGCTTGGTTTTCTTCCTTGCACTTGATATCTTGAATGCTTGATAATGGACAATGGTCAATGGATTCAAAAATTGTAATGGATAATGGATGATCAAATGAGGAGAGATAGGGGGTTTATATACATCTCACATCATTCCGGGGAGTTAAACTTGAACAGACTGACCATGGGTCCAAATTTCCCTCTCAAACCTTGGCATAGGACTCCAGTCAAATTTTGGCTGAATTCCCTCAAGACACATTGCCAATGATAATTTGTCCTCAAAAGAACGGACCTAGACTTGATTTGGGTGCCAGAGAGATGAAGTAGGTGTAATACTTTCAAGGACAACTCATCTCAGGGTCGGAGCAGGTAAAAAAGGCCGAAAATAAGTGGATAGGTTCTAGGTGAGGAAAATAATTACGGGATTGGATAAAAAATGGGAAAAAATGCCTAGAAGTAAGGGCCATCCTTGAGTTTAAGCAAGATTGAAGGAGGTAGAAGATGCATATATTTGAATTTGGGCACCCTTTTAGTGCCATATGAGGTCCTACCATAGAAATTACACTAAAGTAGACACAAAATGATCCTAAAATTGAGCATAAATTATGTGCTTACAATATAGGACTATACAACCACAATAATTAAATACATTAGCCCATATATTCCAAAGATGGCAACAAGGAAACATATAGATGAAACATGTAGTACTACTAGGCCCAAAACCACAACATATAACTGAATCATAATGTACAACATGTTGAGACTTATGGGGGGTAAAGAAAAATCATCACAAACTTCAATGCTAGTGAAAACTCAAATGAAAAGCACAAGAAAGAACATAGACCGTGTTAACCAGACATCCACAAATTACCCAGAAAACCAACTCTAAAAAAATGTACTACCAAATCAATCAAACATTGGCATGTAGACTGGACATAAAGATGTTCCTTGAGCATCGAACAACATTTCCAAACACTTCTTTTATATTTTCATGTCAACACAAGCTGACACAACCATTTTGATATAGAGTTCTTTATAGCCAAAAGGAAAGGAAGTACAATCATGAGACTCATCATCATAAACACACTTTCGATTCACTTCATCACCTAAAATTTGAACTAAGAGACTACGTAAACATTATAATCACTTCCAGCAAGCCACAACAGTAGAAACATCATTGCAGAGAAATGCAGAGCATTTTTTAGACTATGCTTGATAGACACCAAAACTGCCAACACACTACATTTACTAGAAAGATCCGCGACAACACCAAGAACGTTAAAAGATAAGGATGCAATGTCCACAACACATACAATCTAACTTCCAACCCACAAGACCATAAAATTAAATTTGGAGGAACTCAGAGATTTTGTCCAAATAGTTTTCAAAGCTCTTTCATATATTTTCATACCTCAACAACTTGCAAGGATCAACACATCCTTGTAACACCTTGTTATGCCCTGCATACTCATCCCTACATTTTGTAGGAAAAATGTTGGTTCCCCCTTTTTTCTTTGGCTCTTTCCTTTGGTTTCTTGTTTTTCTTTGTTTCCCCTCTAGGTTTTGCTTCCACGAGGGTTGTCTTTCTTTTGATTTTTCCTTCTTGTGTCTCCGGGACCTGGTCCCGGAGTTTTGTTTGTTCTTTTGAGAGACAAATTCTAGACTCCGAGATTCTTTTCCATCACATCTTCTTTTGCGAGGAGATGCGGCCGCATGGAATCCCCGGGCATGGAGTCTAGAGGTTTGCTTGTTTTGGAGTTTGCGGAAAGAACTCAACGTATTTTTAACCTAGTAGTATAAATAGAAGTTACTTGTCATTTTCACATTTAGTGCGATTAAAACACTTAGAGCGCTCAGATCAATTTCAAGGTGATTAAGGCGATTAAATGACATTTTGATCCTATGCTTAGCAATTGATTAAATAGTAATTTGCAGTGCTTGTTCACGGTCAGCTCCAGGTGAACTTGTTGCAGAGAGCCTCTCGTTCTCATCTTTCCCGCATTCTCTGCTTTTCCAGGTAGGCCTTCAGCTCTCTCCTCTAGTTTTTTGGTTTTCTGTTTGTGCTTTTGTTTGTTCTCGTTTTGCCACGCTTTTGCGTCAACCTTTTGTTGCCTCCCGTTGGTGGGTTGGTTCTGCCAGAGGGCTGTCCACCCTCTGTGCAGTTGTAATGTAATATATGTTTGTATGTTATGTATGATAGTGTAGGTGCTTTTGTACATTCCGTAAGCTATGTAAATTCCCTATTTATAGTGTATATATGTCACGATTTTGTGGTCAGCCCGCGAGTGGCGCTTCGACCCTCGTAGCATTTCAACCCTCTGTACATTAGGTGTATATTTTCTATATATCCTTCCATTCTATCAAGCTCATTGCGCTCCCTCACGTCTCAACCACTTTGTCGAGCTCGTCAGAGAGGTAGTCGCCACAGTTTGAACTTGGCACCTCACTGGTTTGAATCTAGCGGCTTTCTCTCTCATCTGTCATGTCATCTTAATGGAAAGATTAATTTCCCATGAGCGGGCATTCAAATCCCATACCATCTGGCATTTACTTCCCCCCGTGTCAGCCCACTTGTCACCATTAATGTCATTACGCCGCTTATCACGTGGCCACGTGACAACCCATGTCATCCAAGTACGACTTTCCACCGGTCATGTTGACAACGGATAATTCTTCCAGAATTCGAGTGTTGAGAGGCCCCTGGGTCTTCATTCCATTTTTGTTACTTAGTCCAATGCCCCGAAGCCCCCAGATGTTTACCAGAACCTGACTCATGTTTTCCTTAATACTCTGGGATTTTGATGTATGCTAACTTTTTTTGGACAGGTGCAAAATGGTGATGAATTCCCCAGAATCTGTGAAGTTATTTTTATTATATCGTGTATTGATGGTTCGCCGGTCTTGCAGGTTGCAGATAGTTTGATCAAAATGTCTGAGGTGATCACTCCTCCTGATATCCCAGAACTGCCTACTACCTCAAATCGGGCGGCTACAAAGACTAAGGCTGAAAAGATGTTGGCCAAGCTGCCACTGACTTCCAAATCCCCGAGGGAGGGCGTTCTTGTAGGGTCAAAAGTGGACTCCAAGGTGCAAGAGATAACATACATAGAGCCCAGACTTTGGGCTGAGATGCAGGGCTTGGTTCAAGCCATATACAAACTGAAGGCTAACAGAGATATTATGGCCATCCACTTGGCCGCCTCTGGAATTATTAAGGCCACACATTTTCCTTGCTCGGTGCAAGCACCAGAGCTGATACTCCAACTGGCGACGCTCTACAATGCCCCCACTCAGACTATTTTTCTCGCTGATCCCCGGGCGTTACACTATCCAGCGACTATCGTCAATTTGGATGCAAAAACTTTTGCTTCGGGGCTGGGGATCCCTCAATTCAAGGGATCCGTCATTCTCACCCGAGCCAACTCATTAAAAGAGTTCGAGGAAGCTTCCCTTCTTTCCTGACAATATCTCAACACTCAGTGGCTGAAGTCCTCGAAAAGGGACCATAAAAAGATGAAGTTGGAGATTCCCCATGGGGATTTCAAAGAATGTATACAAGCGGTAATTATTTTTCTATACAGGATCTTCGGAGAACCCCATGCTCAAGATTTCTCACCATGGATGTACTACTTTCTCTACTGCATCACCACCCACAACTAGACCTTCAATTGGGAAACTATCATAGCCAACCATGTGGACACGCAGTTGAAAGGCATCCTCCATAATTCGAAGTTCCACATGACATCTTATGTACTATGGGTACTGGCCTAAGAAAGACCGGCTTTTCCAGATTTATAGGCAGTGGGCATTCTCGGGAATGGGCTGGGCCATTTGACGCCATGGGAGCATTATCCCCAGATCCAGTGGGAACTCAGTTTCCCAATTTTTTGCAGGGTAAATGATACCTTCATTTACCAAAATATCCTTACACTTATTGGGGATTTCGGATACTGGTTATCGTAGGAGGCGATGAACTTGGTGGGTTCTTAAGGAAATTAGTTCATTCAATTCTAGCAGCACACATATATTCGGGTGACTGGCTTCTCCGGGAAACCCTATCTTCTTCCTCAATATTGCAGGGATAGAATCATTCTTTTAGAATTTTGCAGACAAATTCTGGAGTTGCACGCCCTCTTCACATTGAAGAAGGTCACCAACGTTCCGTTCCCAATTTCTTGCGGGAACTATTCTTGCAGTCTGGCCACAACAAAGGAGGCAGATAATGAGCTGAAGAGTCTAGGATTGGTGGAATTCCACCATACCAGGAACAATTTTGATCCTCTGGGTAAGATAGCCTTGGTGCTTCCTCGGGCATCTCCACCGCACATAGAGGATATTGAAGATTTTTGGGCGGATTGCCAAGACAGTTTTGACCTCTGGGCCCACCAACACTCGCAGATGTCCAAAGGCCTGATGAAAGTCCTTGACATTCGGGGTTTCCCGAAGGGTTTTTAGATGATGGCCCTCTAGAAGACCCATTTTATAAAGAGTAGGGGTTAGACAAGTTGGATCTCCCTCCGGTGGATTGGGCCACCCTGGAAGATTTAACAATTGAGGGGGTATGCCGCCCCATTGTTGAAAATAGTCACAATTATTTTGCCTGGGTGTGTCCCAAGAGCACCCGAAAAGGACCAATTGTTGGGAGGTCCGTTGCTGCCACTGGACCCAACACAAGAAAGGGAAAAGAGAAAGAAGATACCCCAGCCAAGGTGCCTCCCCAAGGCCCGATCCCCATAATGGCACAGTTAAAAGAGAAAATGGAAGTGTCGAGGCTGGCTAGCTAAAAGATAAGCGCACAATTCTCCCAGGGCCTCCTCACAACTCCAGCAGCATATGCTCGCCTGGTGGGATCCCCGTCATTGGCCGCAATGATGAGAAGGAAAAATTTCACGGAGGCAGAGTCTACAAGTATTTTGGATACTGGGGTCCCACTACAAAGGAAAAAGAAGTAGAAGGTGAACACCACCCCAAGCACAGACAAAGGCCCCTGTATGCCTAACATGCCCCTAGTTGATGTCAGTTTGGATTCCCCTGAACTTGAGAACAATTCAGATACCTCTCCCCCACATGATGATTTTGATGATGTCTTTGGGATAGATGAACTCATGAACTTACATGAGGATATAGATCACGCAGTAGAAGAAATTGCCGCCCAGGAAAGAGAAGAGATCCCTGCTAAAAAGGAAGTCCCGAAACCAGAAGCTGCCACATAGAAGGAAGTTTGGGAGGAAGCGCCAAAGGAGCCCGAATGGGAGAAAACACCGGTCCAAGAGACCGAGGATAAACCAAGGCAAACAACAGATGAGCAACCGATGACTGGGGAAACTGGACCCACGGGATCAACCGTACCCCCATTATCATGCTCCAAATGCCTTTAGTTACTCCGGATGACCAAATTCCCCGGAGTACATTCAATGAGGTAATCACGGCGGCCCAAACTCTAAATCTTGGCCTGATACCTCAGCCGCCTCTAGAAAATGTTCCAATGGAGGAAGATGTTCTAGAAAATGAAGCCAAAGAGGAAGAACAACAACAGCAGGATGAGGGTAGAAACCCTGAAGATATAAATGTTAATTCTCTCAATGCTGAGAAGGATGGGGAAAGCCCCGGAGATATAGGTGGTATGGACGCTGACAGAGAAGAAACCCCAGATATCACAAAAGAGGACGCCAACATGGCGAAGAACACTGAGGCCTCTGGAGAACAGGAGAGGGAACAGGAAAAGGAAAAGGAGAAAGAGCCTGATGACACTGCAAATTATGGGAATGTGCCGCCAGATTTTGAAAGGAATCCTGATTCCTAGGTCCTAATGGCAAAGCCACCCCAGCCGCCCCAATGGCTGATGGAATCGAGGAAGAGAAAGGCCCCGACGGTAGCAACAGGTGTTCTGCTTTCCCTGGCTGAGATGATGACCCAAAATGCAGAGGAGAAGAAGCCTAAGAAGGCTTGGACGGTCCATACCCTCTAGACCGGTCTAGCAGGAAGTACAGTTGCGGCGATCGCAACACCTCCCCCAGATGCAGATACAACGGTTGTAAGGCCTGAAGATTACACTATTACAGAGGTAACACCTAGGAGGAGAGATAAGAAGGGTGAATTGGACCTGCTGAAAGAGGCCACCAAGGTAGTAGAGGCCTGATACAATAAACAGAGCCACAAGCTGAAGGAGGAAAAGGAGACCAATGCAAATCTCCTCGCACTTCTGGTGGAACTTACACAACCCCTGGCCGAGGTCCGCTCGGAAGCTTCTACCTCTGAATTATCGCTTGCACAGGGTGACGTGGATTCTCTTAGGGCCATGAAGAAAAAGGCCCAGGCTGTGGACTGGTGGGCCATTGAACAGGTAGCCGCCATAAGGCAATTTTTAGTGGTCTCACTCCCGAATCTCTATTAGATCAACATTCTCTTCAGTCAGGCGAATGCCTCCGCTATTGTGTGGGGGAATGACTTAGAAAAGTATGAGAAATGGAAGGTCGGGTTGGATGAAGTTTTCAACGCCAAAGAAGAAGCTATCACAGGGGCAGGAATTTCAGGAGATGAATCGTATGATTCCCTTCGGGCCCAATACTCCAGACTTGACCTCAAGATTGAAGTATGCAAGGAACTGGTTAAGGCCCTGAAAGAGAAGGTAACTGCTACCCAATATCCTTTAGGCTTATTTCAGGCATTTGTGGTAAGGGTGTCATGAGTCGACCCCTTCACCACTAGATCATGCACCCCAGAGGATTATGTCCTCAGTAAGTACGATGAATACATGGAGTCCCTATATCAGTCTGCCGGGGACTTTGACAGGGGAAGGTTATCAAGATTATCCAAGATGATGATCCGGGCACATGATGCCGTGAAGATGGTAGATGAATTCTGGAATGGGACCGGAGAAGTCGAAGAGAAGCTGGAGGTTGTCCGTGGCCAATGGGATAAAATCAAGGACATAGACGAGGATGGCATAAGCCAAGTTTTGGAAGATTTTAGAAATAGTAAAGGACAATAAGGTCCTCCAGATT
Source organism: Thuja plicata (assembly GCA_018584345.1). NCBI lineage: Eukaryota > Viridiplantae > Streptophyta > Pinopsida > Cupressales > Cupressaceae > Thuja > Thuja plicata. The sequence continues at coordinate 122,383 of MU213340.1, forward strand.
CTGGAGATTTTCACCAACAACACATTTTTTTATTTATTGTTCTTTTGGAGAGTAAGCTCCCGGATCCTGAAGTTCCGGATCTACAGTTTTGCATTCTTTTAATGGCCTGTTTCCAGGTTCCCCGGAGCTGATTGGTCGTTATCAAGCAGTTAATAAGGGTGTCAGAAAGTAGGTGACCCCAGCAAGGCACGTCAACTCGGGGGGTGGTTCTGACAGATGGTCTTCCCAAGGCACCGCCCCAGCATTAAACACCTGGCGCATAGGAGATAGTGAGCCGCTTTGACATTGATGAGGCATGTAGCCTCGATCCTCGGGGGATCAGATTTCTTTTATTCTCCCTCTGGTTCTTGTCTCGAGGCTGATTCTTCCATACCTCTTTTCTTGTCTCATTCTTATGACATGTCAGACCTCTGTTCTTCTTGAGGTTGTTGTAGCGTGGTGCAGGTAGTACCGACCACCAAAATTTTTATTTTATTGACTGAGTGTAAAGTTAAGCTAGGTTAGTTTTAGGGCAAACAGGTGTATAAATAACAAGTCCGACCTCATTCTAAGGGTCGGCAAAATTAATGATTTTGCAGTCCATAGCTATAGAATTTCAGTGTTTCATTTCTAGTAGTTGCAGAGCTCAATGCTCCTTAGTTCTTAGAAGTTCAGTAGATAGACGCTCCTTTGGAGCCATTGTTGATGTACTCACTAGTGATGTTGGAAAACCATTAATGAAGAAGGAAGGATTCTCGTAATGTTGTTGTTGGTCTCTTGATCTCTGAGTTAATACTCTTTTGTACTATATGTTTCTTATGTCCCTTGCTCTGATATTTTAAGTAGATTAACGACCTCCTTTTCCCTCGCTATTGAATATATATGAACTGATGGTTCTGTGTGTATTCAATATTTTAGTGTAGTATGTTAGAGCATGGTTGATGTTTTGAATATATTTACATGACTATTGGTAGATGGAATATTTATAACCCTGGCCTATCTTTTGAAGTTTATTTGGTTAATTAACGAATGCTTGCAGGAAACCCCAACTTACCTAAGTCCCCGAAGAAGACAAGCCGAGATAACCAGCTATCCCCCCGAACAAAACAGTCACACTCCCAACTAAGCTCCTGCACTGTCGAGACCCAACTCTCACGTGCTTGAAGGCCCGAAGAATTTACTCCCCGTACAACCTTTACAGGCGAAGTTGGTCGGTACCTCAGTACCCGGTGACAACTTACATCTGTTGGCGGACCCGGTCACAAAGTCCCGTCAACACACCTTTAGCTCACTCAGGAGCAATAAAACAATAGCTTGTAGTAGCACAATACCATCAACATCATCACCATGCTTCTAATCCTCATCTTAATAAGATATCATCGTGAAAATATCTATGTTGACAACCAACAAGTCATGTCATCCAAACATGAACCTCAACACCATCTCTCATCACCACCTCAATTATTCAACACCATCATTATCATTATCACTATCATACAATTGCAACACATTACATCAACACCATGTTGATTTTATCGTAGTTATGGTCGGAATCCACATGCCTACATAAATAACACAAAGGTTGTGTTTATATTGACAAAATTATTGTGATAGATAATATATTTATTATATTATTATTATTATTTGTGAGATATTATACTTATATTATAATTGTGATAATATATTTATATTTATAGTTATTGAATATATAATAATATATTGATATTAATATTATGTTATATTAATTGTTTAATATTATATTAATATAATTATTTAATATATAATTATATTAATATATATTAAAGAGTGGTGTCCCTTGGTGAAAGGGCACCACTTGCATATATATTATGAGATATGTGATCTCATTCTATATAGAACTATTGAATAAAATATGTTGATAGTGCTTGGGAAAGACAATTGTGAATTGTCTATCGTTGGGAGGGCAATGAGATTGCCCGTGGATAATCTCTTCTTTTTTCTTGTAGACTGTAATTTGTTGCAGACACATTACAGTATTGGCTACTAATGGAGATTGGAAATTCAAGTAAGGTGCAAGTTTAATATTTCTAAAGTCATCAGAGTTCTGGTTCATTATTCTTATGCACTTCTAAGCAATGGCAAGAATTATATTCAAGCATATTCAAGCGGTGCTCTATTTGGTGAATATATTACTCCAGCTGCCATAAATATTTGAAAGTCAAATGTTTTAACATTTGGGAGATTATTTTGATATTAAAATTTACATAAGTGGTAACAAATACCTTAGAAACCTAAATTTATCATGGTTCCTAAAGATTAATAAATTACTTGAGGCTTTCTAAAATCCATTGTTAATTTCAAAGCCACTGGATATATTCTTTCAGAGCGGATTAATATTAAAGTTGAGGGCACCGTGGTTTCTAAATCATCATAGAAAATATGGGCTGGAAGAGAGATATCTATAGATCACCGATCAAATAGATTGAGAACCGGGAGTGAAGAGATCATCAAATACAACTTAATTCCTCTTTTGGTTTGAAATTTAAAATTAGAATTCAGTCCGGTGATGTTTACACTCTATGTAGTTAACAAAAACCCTACAATGATCGATTGCGCCATGTGGTAAAACCTCTCAAGAGACAATATGAAGAAGGATAAGCAGAAAGTACATACAACAACCAAAGAGAATCTCTTATTGCCTGGTCATGAGAATGAAATCTGAACAGAAATAAGGAACAATATTTATTGTAGTTACTGTTATATACTATTGGGTGTGAAATTCGTTACTGCAACAGTTCTCCTATTTTCAGGTTGCAATTTTTATTCCATTGGCAGTCCAAAAGTTTAGAAGACTCTTATTGCATCTGTTGAAAGATAAATCTGTAACTCGTCAATCAATACTCTGAGTGACTGCCCCTCTATGGAATGTAAATCCTTCATGGGTTGAGTAATTTACCACTGATAATACTAAGTATTAACCAGTTGTGCGCTAGGATTGAGAATCATATTTAAGACTTGTTATCTTAGTTTGCTAGTTGTGGCACCAATTTTTATGGAGTATGGGTTTGAATAAGTTTAGGATTCTTATTCTTGGACATGTTAGGATTCTTATGCTTGGACATGGGAGTAATTCTCAAAACTGCAATATAAATTCATAATAAATATGAGAACTACATGATGCTGCTAAATAAATCTGAGCACTAATACTTCATATGGTGTGATCAAGCGAAGGCTCTTGGGCGAATATGACACAAAGCACTCATACCACTACTTATAACATTCAGAACAACCATACACTTGGTCATCCAATTGTCAATCATCTAGAAGTAGACTCAAATAACCATTGTATTGGGGTTGTGAAAATTCAATCCAAGCTCGGGACAATGTTGTGACACTCCTAATGATCTATCGCCTGGAGGGCATTGTCCTTTGACTACAAGAGATAAGTATTTTATGATTATACCTTTGATTATTAGTCATGAATTTAAAGGAGTTAAGTTATGTTATAACAATGGGATAGTAAATCATGTATGCCTCTATCATTGGTATTTCCCTTCGTCATAGTTTGGTTCTATGAACTATTTGTAATCTTTCTCTAAAATGATTTCAGGACAGATCAAGAAGCATAAAAGATTGCACTCAAGGGAGAAGTAATTTGATGCTTGCAGTTATGGGACTAAGTTGAAGATTGATATCCGATTCAAAGGGAGTCTGACAAATTCATCGGAGGTAACCTTGAACGAGGAGGTTAGGGGGTTGATGCATGTACTTGGAGCTTCAGAAGGGAGCCACATTATCATGAATGTCTAGTGTTTCCAAGCCTGGGGATAAATCCACAATTTATTACATTCACTCATATTACTATGGAATCAGACAAGTATATTTGTGTACGAGAAATTGCTCTTGCAAACTATTTTGTGATCATTGAACAAATAAATAATGTGCTAGATGATGAGAATCTCTTAGAGAAAGATATCTTCCATGATTTGAGTATGTGAACAGGGTATGCTTTCGTGACAGAGGGAGCAACTAGAGAATCTGCATCAGTTGACATCTGAGGATCTTGATTGAGAGGGAGTAGACCATGTTGATATGGTTTCTCTAGTGATTAAAAACTGTAGCAGTCTGAGGACTATGATTTATGGGATGGAGTCCCATGTGTGTAGGATGAAATGCCTTCATGCAGACACCTAAGTCATTATATTCTTGGATAGCTTGGGGTTCACCAAGAGTGATGCAAACTATATTAGAAATATGGTGCATAGGGATGCTATTTAGTCAAGGTACATTATCACTGAAGAATAGACGAGCAATATTCTCACCAAGCCTCTTGCCAAAATAAAGTTTGAGCATATTTTGAGACAATCGTGGAGTTGTGGAGAACAAAGCCCTTGCAGAGAGGGAGTCTTAGCATGATCAGTGATTTCTTGAGATGTACTTTAGTGCATTCTTCTTTGAGAGATAATTTTGAGGTATCAACCCTTGTAATGCATTCTTCTCTGTTAGAGAGAAGTTTGAGGCGAAAGCTCTTGTTCCACCATTTGGGAGTAGCCATGGTGGATCCACCCTCTGATATGGTTCATAGTGGATGTTATGTGTGTGATTTCATGACAACACCACATGAGAGAGTCCATGGTGATTTTATTGTACTTTTGTGTTTACCCTCTAGATGAGCCATGGTGAATATCATTATAAGGTGATGATCTCACAATGATGAACACTTGTACATCTTACCATCATTGTGAGGTGACGATCTTACAATAATGGTTGATATCACATGAGGTGATATCTATGAATATTCATAATGGTGGATATCATGTAAAGTGATTGGTGGAGGAGTAACTCATGAGGACAATGAAGACACCCATGGAATTTCATGAGGTGGAGTTGAAGACATAAGTCTCATAAATGTAATAGGTTGAGTTGTAGCTTTAATAAGACCCAACTTGTAAGGTCATTGTCATGATTGCATTTTATAAGCCATCATGGGAAATTGATAAAATGGGTCAGTAGGAGTCTAGGGAAAGGATAACCCAAGGTGTAATGGTCTCAAAACACCTTAGGAAACCTTGAATTTGGTTGGATAACCCTTTAACTAATCAACTTGCAAAAATGCAAAGTTGACAACAAAAAGTTGTCAAGTTGTCATGCAAAATGAACAACTTTGTAAAAAAATGTGCAACCAATCTCCCAACTATTCCTAATGTTTGAAAATTGGTTGAGGACCATTGGGGAGGGTGATTTAAATAAACTTGGATTGAATCCAAGAGGCGTTGTTTAAGTTTGATGTTTTTGGAGCATTGGAGTAATAAAAAATATTGGAGTTTCTTGCAATTTTGAGTTTCAAATGTTCATTTCTTGTGTTGATGAATTGTTAGATACCTAAAATAATTGGGATGAATTAGAGGGAACTATTATATTTCATTTTCATCTATTTCAAGGTCTTGAGTCCATTGGGTTGCAGAGATCCATTGAATTTTGTCTAGATAGGTCCAAACCCTACATGAACCTAGGGTTTCTCATAAAAATGCCCATATTTGACATTTTCACTGTTGTTTTTTAACAAACTTTGGGGAAATGTTAGAAGGGAAAATGTACTATAATATTTTGGAGTTGGTTTTCACAGAGGCTCTAAGAACATGGAGGAAAATCCAATTGTAGACAGACATCTCAATGTGACCGTCTATGCAGTATAGAAGAAAAATACTTGTAGAAAGAGTTTGAAATGGAACCAACTTATGAAACTATGGAATTGATGGTTTGAAGGTGTTCTGAAGCTAATAGAGTCATTTATTTGATTAGGGGTCAAGTATAGAGGGAACTTGCTTTGGAAATTATGCCTAATTTACTTAAGTAGATATGTAAGGACAATGAACATTTGGATCTTTGTACTTTGAGTCAGGGAGTGAGACTTAGGGGATTTTGTGTAACTTGATAGAGGGTATCCGAATCCATTGTGGTTTGGTCAAGTCCTTTGGTAATTGTGAAGTTGTTTGGAGAAAAATCATTTGGAAGGGCTACAAGGCTAGTAGGTAAATCATAAGGCAAGCACCCCATATTAGTTTGGAAGAACTTATATGATGTTTGATTTGAATCACTTAGACCACCAATAGAGAAGAACCAAAATATTTCCATCCCATGTTTTGGTTGTGCTAGTTTTGCATCCAAACTAGAATTGTGTTAGAAGGTGTGTGTGTGTAAATGGGTACTTGTCAGAATCAACACAAACACTCAATAGATCATTATATTAGTCCAAAAGGGTTAGAAAAGCATGTAAACCCACTAAAACCGACCTATTGCCTGCTAACTAGGAGG
>MU213340.1:169216-196537 GCA_018584345.1 Thuja plicata
GCAATTGACGACAGAAAGAGATGCTATAACCTAATTTCAAGTTCCAATAGTTATAAAACCAATCATCCAAAAATTTTCTTGCAGGGCATCGTTCAACATCAACAACAGCGAAGAAAATAGCAAAGTTCTTTAATCTACCTTTTTCTTTCTCAATTTCATCTAACATTTCAGGGTTGGGGGAGATGGAGAAAGGCATCAAACCGCCCATAGACCCCTTACCTTGTTCGGCACCTTCATTTTGATCAGAGGCCCTAAACTTGGCGGCAGCAGAAACAGATGAATTCGCCACCGCCTCGGAGAAGGTTTTCGTGGCTGGCAGAGCATTGTGTTTTGTGGTTTCGATGGTGTTAGGTTTAAGCGCAGAGGCAGTGTTAATTACATTAAAGGAATTAATTGCAGATGGCACGGCTTCTGCCGGCTTCTGCCGGAGGTTTTAATGGTGGATCTGACATTATACCTAGCTATTAACTATAGTTTGAAACGAACACACCTGGCGCATTTGGAAGGAGATGCTGATTCGCGGGGGTCGCCATGTCAGACGTCAGAGCAGACACCGAAAACGCAGTCGCGGTCACCGAAAACGCAGACGCATAAATGGTATCAAATACCTAGAAACCTAAATTTATCATGGTTCCTAAAGATTAATAAATTACTTGAGGTTTTCTAAAATCCATTGTTAATTTCAAAGCCACTGAATATATTCTTTTAGAGCAGATTAATATTAAAGGTGAGGCACCGTGGTTTCTAAATCATCATAGAAAATATGGGCTCGAAGAGAGATATCTATAGATCACCGATCAAATAGATTGAGAACCGAGAGTGAAGAGATCATCGAATACAACTTAATTCCTCTTCTAGTTTGAAATTTCAAATTAGAATTCAGTCCGCTGATGTTTACACTTTATGTAGTTATCAACAACCCTATTATGATCGATTGCGCCATTTGGTAAAACCTCTAAAGAGACAATATGAAGGAGGATAAGCAGAAAATACATACAACAACCAAAGAGAATCTCTTATTGCTTGGTCATGAGAATGAATTCTGAGTAGAAATAAGGAACAATATTTATTGTAGTTACTGTTATATACTATTGGGTGTGAAATTCATTATTGGAACAGTTCTCCTATTTTCAGGTTGTGATTTTTATTCCATTGGCAGTCCAAAGGTTTAGAAGACTTTTATTGCATCTGTTGAAAGAGAAATCTGTAACCTGTCAATCAATACTCTGAGTGGCTACCTCCTCTATAGAATGTAAATCCTCGATGGGTTGAGTAATTTACCACTGATATTACTAAGTGTTAACCAGTTGTGCGCTAGGATTGAGAATCATATTTAAGACTTGGTATCTCATTTTGCTAGTTGTGGCACCGATTTTCATGGAGTATGGGTTTGAATAAGTTTAGGACTCTTATGCTTGGATGGGAGTAATTCTCAAAGATGCAATATAACTTCAGAATTAATATGAAAACTACAAGATGGTGCTAAATAAATATGAGCACTAATACTTCATATGGTGTGACCAAGCGAAGGCTCTTGGATGAGTATGACACAAAGCACTTATACCACTGCTGGTAATATCCATAAAAACCATACACCCGATCATCCAATTATCTGGATGGTTAATAGTCATCTGGAAGTAGACTCAAATAACCGTTGTATGAGGGCTGTGAAAATTCAGTCCAAGCTTGGGACAGTGTTGTGACACTCCTCACGTTCTATCGCCTAGAGGGCATTTTCCTTTGACTACAAGAGATAAGTATTTTATGATTATACCTTTGATTATTAGTCATGAATTTTATGTAGTGAATTTATGTTATAACAATGGGATAGTAAATCATGTATGCCTCTATCATTGGTATTTCCCTTTGTCATAGTTTAATTTTATGAACTATTTGTAATCTCTCTCTGATATCCTTTCAGGATGGATCAAGACGCATAAGAGATTGCATTCAAGGGAGAATGACTTTGATGCTTGCAGTTATGGGACTGGGTTGAAGATTGATATTAGATTCAGAGCGAGTCTGACAAATCCATCAGAGGAAACCTTCACCAGGAGGTTAGGAGGTTGATGCATGTACTTGGAGCTCCAGAAGAGAGTCACATTATCATGAATGCATAGTGTTGCCAAGGCTGGGGATAAATCCACATTTTATTACATTCACTCATGTTACTATAGAATCAGACAAGTACATTTGTGTATGGGAAATTGCTCTTGCAAACAATGTTGTGATCATTGAACAAATAAATAATGTGCCAAATGATGAGAGTCTCCTGGAGAAAGATATATTCCATGATTGGAGTATGTGAACAGGGTATACTTCCGTGACAGAGGGAACAACTAGAGAATATGCATTAGTTGATATTTGAGGATCTTGATTCAGAGGGAGTAGACCATGTCAATATGGTTTCTCTAGTGATTAAGAAACTGTAGCAGTTTGAGAACTATGATTCATGCCCAGATGGAGTCCCATGTGTGTAGGCTGAAATTCATTTATGGGACACCCAAGCCATGATATTCCTGGATAGCTTGGGGTTCACTAAGAGTGATGCAAACTATATTAGAGATATGGTGCATAGAAATGCTATTCAGTCGATGTACATTATCACTGAAGAATAGTCAGTCAATATTCTCACCAAGCCTCTTGCCAAAGTAAAGTTTGTGCATATTTTGAGACAATATTGGCGTTGAGGAGAAAAAATCCCTTGCTAAGAGGGAGTCTTAGAATCAATTATTTCTTGAGATGTAATTTAATGCATTCCTCTCCGAGAGAGAAGTTTGAGGTATCAACCCTTGTAATGCATTCTTCTCTGTCAGAGAGAAGTTTGAGTTAAAAGCTCTTGTTCCACCCTCTGGGAGTAGCCATGGTGGATCCACCCTCTAATATAGTTCATAGTTGATGTCATGTGTGTGACGCCATGACAACACCATGTGAGAGAGTTTGTGGTGATTTTCTTGTACTTTTATGTTTACCCTCTGGATGAGCCATGGTGAATATCATTGTAAGGTGATGATCTCACAATGATGAACACTTGTACATCTTACCATCATTGTGAGGCAATGATCTTACAATAATGGTTGATATCACATGAGGTGATATCAATGAAAATTGATAATGGTGGATATCACGGAAAGTGATATTTATGGAAAGCCATAATGGTGTATGTCACGTGAGGTGATATCTATAAAAATCCATAATGGTGGATATCACGTAAAGTGATATTTAGGGAAAGACATAATGGTGGATATCACATGAGGTGATATCTGTGAAAATCCATAATGGTGGATATCACATAAAGTGATATTTATGGAAAACCATAATGATGGATACGACGTGAGCTAATATCTATGGTTTTTTTTTTTAAAAACCACAATAATGGTTGATATCTTGTGAGGTGATATCTATGGATAAGCTATGATGGTTGATATCACAGAGAGGTGATACCTTTCCTTTCCACACAGTGATGTAGCCATTGTGGTCAATCATCACAATAAGATAACATAACTTGTAAATGTTAAGGAGGATTCCTCCCTAGCTAAGAGGGAGTGTTGATTTTATTGTAGTTGTGGTCAGAATCTACATGCTTACATAAATAACACAAAGGTTGTGTTTATATTGACAAAATTATTGTGATAGATAATATAATAATTATATTGATAATATAATTATTGTTTGTGAGATATTATAATTTTATTATAATTGTGATAATATAATTATATTTATAATTATTGATTGTATAATAATTGATATTATATTAATATTATGTTATATTAATTGTTTAATATTATAGCAATATAATTATTTAATATATAATTATATTAATATATATTAAAGAGTGGTGTCCCTTGGTGAAAGGGCACCACTTGCATATATATTATGAGATATGTGATCTCATTCTATAGAAAAATATTGAATAAAATATGTTGATAGTGCTTGGGGGAGACAATTCTGAATTGTCTATGGTTGGGAGGGAAATGAGATTGCCCGTGGATAATCGAGTGCACCAGAAAAATACCACACCAATGAGGGTCGACATCCAACCATACACAACATCAACACAATAGCTTCAATACAACACACCAACATCTTGACATAATAAACGAACACAACATTCTCCAACAATCACCACAATGTTGATTCACAATGTTGAGGTTTGACATCAATGACAACATTTTTATTAATAGAGCTTCATTGCATCAATTATGATATATTATCAATTCTTTACACATATGCATACAAAGGGATTTATAATTTGACATACGAGAAATGAGAAATAACAACAAGCGAATCTATTTAGAACACATGAACCAAAATGCATCCTTCGTTATCTTCTTGAAATATTATGTTATTTGAAAAATTCTTATGTACATAATGGAAAACCAAAAGTGATCAAAAGTTTCTCTAAGTATTTCCCTAGAGTTTCCCCATTTACATTACAACTGACCTTGTATTTATAGTCTCTCCTTGATAACAAACTTGTAACCACTTAGCATAACTACCTAGGTTACTACTTTGGATACCTATCTTGAGTGGTCACTTGAAATAGTTACATAAAATAAAGTTTACTTAGGAAAGATTCCCAAAATAGTTATTTAGGATCTAACAACCTAAGAAAACACTTAAGTAACTACCTATTTGAAGACAAGTTAGGATTTTCCCAACTTTTACAATGATATATAGATCCCAAAAGCTAATTTTAATTACAATAAGTGACATAAGTCACTTTTATAAAAGGACAACTTCAAACTTGTGACTTCAATGAAAAACCAAATCTTGAGTTATAGTGAGGTACTTATCCATTTTCATCTACATCATTTGAACTTGTAATCATCTCACCATCTAGTGCATAGCTTAATATCCCAATCATTAACATAGAGAAGTAGTCATTCACCAACAAGTTTCCTTTAAGGATATACTCCAAGCACATTAGCTAGACATCCTTCATTGCCATCTCACATGTTTGTGAATTATATTTGGGTTATATTTGTCATTGCATAATATTATACATGTTATTCCTACTTTTATCAAATCTCTCTGACATAATATGAAATGAGAACAATCAGTAGCTTTGCACATGCATATGACCATTTTTAAATCCTTACGAAGAAATCCCTTAGTTTCTCTCCAATAACTTGTTCTTCAATTTGAAGAACCTCAACTACATCTGCCAATTATCTCCTACATGACAACAAAGAAGATCAGCCACTTTCTCAATTGCTTACTCCATCAACATGTGAGAGGACATAAACTATTGTTAACAACTCTATCAATCCCAAACACTGTAATTTTCTAGATGAAAACACAATATTTCCTCAAGGCAATAGAAAGAATTGTGTGTGTCACATTCAGTTTCCTGTATGACCATATTGAATTATGCCATGAGTATTTGAGAAAGTGCTATAAACTATTTGACTTTTAATTGAGCCTCCAAATGTATCCCGATCAAGTCATAGCTATCTTCTTTTTTGTATCGAGCCCTTTTTTATCAATTTTCTTCATTATCACCACCATAACCTTGCTAGGGCCTAGTTCATAGCTATTATTCAACTCTTTTCCCTAGAAAAGAATTTCTCAAGTTAACCAGTTTCATTATAAGTTGCCAAATATTATCGTCAAAATCATTTGTGCATTTGTCTCTAAAGGTTGTCAAAATATAAATTGGCATACAAACTACACACATGCCAAGTGATTATGTCTATTTTTTGAAGCTTTTAGCAATGCTTGACAACATTAATCTCTCGTTGAATCATTTGCTTCTTTTACAATCAATGATATGACATCTCTTTGAAGCCTTGTGTCCAAACAATCAGGTGCACAATCTATGATCCGCGTCTTGCACGCATGTCTAGGAGAGCATTTTCAGTCATAATGTCTAACAAATTTTTCTTGTTATCAACATGATTTGATAGATGTTCATAATGTGCTCTCACTTCCATATCAAATTGAATTTGTTTATGTTCATATTTTCCACGAATAAGTTCAGCTAGAATGTTTATGAGGCACTCTTCCCTTTTCATTTCTTTTTCCTTTTCAATCACTAATTTGGCGTACACCCAAGCCATATTTTTACCCAAATTCAAATCCGTTTCGGTTCTACAATGTTAGATGTGTTCGAGAGTGCTGAGTTAATTCAAAAGTCTTGAAAGCTTCCTTGTGCAATCCATTTTGTGCACATTTTTCAATATTTTCAATTCAGTTTTTGAGGTGACATTCTGTCAAATAATTCTGTTTTATTGTCTTTGATTCCACATTTTGCATACTTTTACAATAAGGTGATTGTAGCTACAATATATGACTCTGTTTCCATTATTATATTTTGTGAGATACATTCTATGAGGCACTTTATCTAACAATAAAGGTTCCTTGTCTCTTTTTCACATTTCACATGCATGTGTTTGGAGATTTCTTATTGTTAAATCTGAAAAGCATTCATTTTTCCTTTCTACTTTGATGGATTTGTTTGGAACTTGTCAATTGCATTTTTTTGAAAGTAATGCGTTTATAATTTTGGAAGATTCTTACTTATTGTGCTCAACCAATTGAACTACAACCTTTTGACTATTCAATGCATTTTTATCACCGATGAAATAATTATAATAACTAATGCTTTCCCGAAAGAAGTACTTCGACATTTTGTTAAACTTTTCTAACTCTTGATATATACCATCAATAAATTATAATAATTAATTCATTGTTGGCTTCTCAATGAACTTTGCCAACTTATCTGAATTGCCGCGAGTCACTACAACATTTGGGGTTGAATTTTGACGCCAATTTGCGACGACACCCATTTGTCGTAATAGCGATGGTACCATCATAATTTCAAAACCCGCATGATTATAAACAAAAAAAGAAAGAAAAATAAAGGTTCATTTCTAATTTTCGTGATCACATATTGTCATGCGCGAAGAGGGCCATAACTGTGGAAGATTCGAATCTTGGTATATGGCAGCCACGACTTGAGGTAGGCATTCGAGCTTTGTCTTCCCATTAACTCAATTTCATTTTGATGGCATTTGTTGATTTGATGGCACAATATGAATGTTAATACTGGCATTCTTTACATCTTTGCATTTGGAATGCTTGATGACCCACGAGGTTTGAGAGCTAGGGCATCGTTGCTATTACCTTCAAGGCATTGTGTGAAGTGTTTGATCTCTCTTTATTTATTTTTCTATTTATATTCACTATGTGGTACTCCCCATCTATGATCATTTCATGAGGAAATGTCTTGATGGCTCGAGGGCTGCAAGCTAGGGCATCATGCATTGTTTGAGCTCACTGTTTATATTATTTACATCTTTGCATTTGGAATTCTTGATGACCCGCAAGGTTTGAGAGCTAGGGCATCATTTCTATTACCTTCAAGTCATTGTGTGAAGTGTTTGATCTTTCTTTATTTTTTTTGTTGTTGATATTCACGATATGGTACTCCCCATTTATGAAAAAGCATATAAAACCATAACAAATAACACAAGATATGTTTACGGGGAAACCTTGGCCAGAGGAAAACCCCGGTGGGAATAGGTACCAACAAATAATTGCACTAGTCTTATGAACTTTTTAGAGTTCCTTTTCCCTGTTAGGAGAAGTCATTACAATGCTAAGAACAATGACCCTGTTAGGAGTCTACAAACCCTGTTAAAGGTGGATGACACACTGCTAGAGCTCACTGCTCAAAGAAGAAGGCTACAACCTCCTGAATATCAGATACACACTATATCTGGAAAGGTGAACTGCTATTATGACACTGCTGTCTGATTAGCTCCTTTTGGGCTATTTAACTCTAACCTCTGGTAGAGATTTATCTCATACTAAATATACTTCTTCTCTTCTGTATCTGTTTGTTCTTTTTTTCTTTCTTTCTTACATTCTCACACCATACAAAAATGCATGTCAAGTATATATACATGTCGTAATGGACGCAACCAAAACTAAGATTGAGTTAGCCTAAAACCAACACACACAATGCTTCAAAATTAATTGGCTTAAGCGTGTTTACAAAATTTATAATGACATGATTACAATACTATTACAATAGGCGCATAGCCTTAACAAAATAAAATGATATAAGCTAATCAAAAACTTGTTGTCGGCTCTATGCTCTGTTCTGCTGAACTGCTAGTGAAATTTAGACTTGCTGTAACTTTGTGATACTGTCACATTTGATCTTGCATGTTTAGACTAAGCACACCAACATACCAAAAAGCTTATATCTAATGGTGCATACCATAACTTGATCATAGTCACATGCGCTGATGTTCTGATCATCAGGTGTATCGTTGTCTACACTGTCTTCTATACTTAGTCAAAATATGAACTTCAAAGTTTGTGAACTAACTGTCAAAACTCCATATGACTTTGTTTCCATAATGAAAACACAAAACTTGTCATATAAACATAGTAAATTCAACTTGCCAAAAATCACCCCCTTTGTCATTAATGACAACAAAGGAATGTGGCCAAGTTACTAAAATTTGACTTAACACAAAAAACTACTATCATACTGGTATAATCTTGATATACTGAACATCATATGTGAACCTGTCTTCTGCTATATACACTACTCCCCCTTTGACATTAATGACAAAGGGGCAAAAAAAAAAAGGTTTCTAAGTACTTTCTCAGAGTACACATCTGGATATGCAATCTGAAGGTTTTTGATTTCTTGCTACCAAAATACCTTAAGTGCATCAACAGTCTGAAGATGGGCGCATAATGCATATGTAAGCTTCTCCATCTTTTCCAGTTTCATGCAGGGGCCATGATAATAAGTAGCAATTGTAGCATCAATATGCTTGATATTCTAATTTAGTACATCTAATGAGGATACAAGTGCATTTCTCAGCTGTGTTTGCCTAGCCTTGAGCTTTGCAATCTCCATCTTTGCTTTCTCTATCTTGTCTATCTGCCCTTAATAAATGTTATTGCAAACATTGATGTCTTGAGAAGGGTCTTAAACTGATTTCCTTACTGCTGCAATCAAAGATTCCGCTTCATGAATCTTTTAGAATATTCTGATGTAAGTTTGTCTTTGTCCATGCAATTAGCTATCAGTTTTCTTCCTTTTTCTACTAAGTCTTTCAAAATTGTTTGTCCAATATTTAGTGAGTTATGGTCTAATGAAAAAATATTCATTAGGTCATTCAGCCTTTTCTTGTTGTACTTTTCTTCTACAATTTTTGTTGCTAACTCTTCTAAGCCCGAAAAGTTTTCTTTGAAACTCATCAAGATGTTCTTAATATCATCTATTGACTGAACATTAATCAATTTCTTATCCACAGGCACTAAATTGTTCAATATGCTAACTGATTCAAGAAAGAGAGAGTTTCTCATTACTTGTTTTTCTTTTTCTTTCTCCAGTGCCAACACACTTATCTTAATTAGATCTTCTTCTCCCCATGAATCTAAGCTTGCTTAATCAGGAGTCAAACTTGACAAAAATGATATGGATGGTTTGGTAGAGGGAATAAAGATTGCATTCTGACTTACATCCATGTATTATATCTTCACCGGGATCTCAACAGAGGGTAGTTCATTTGGTTCATCCCTTTTATCATCACTCTAACCTATTGTATCTTTAATTGGGAGTTCTTTTTGCTGCAAAGATGCTTTATCACTGCATAGGATCTCAGCTTCTTTAGTACTCACAAAGGCTTCTTCAAACTTGTCCAAATCATTATCTGAGGCTGACATGGTTATCTCAACATTATTTATCATAATAGTTTCATCTGTGTCTTTAACTGTATCAAAGGGTGTTGAGACTTTAGGCATAGAATCCCGTGGACTTGTAATAGGCACATTAGGGATCACTAATTCTTTTCCTTTCTCTTTGGTTATAGGTGCAGTTGAAGGGTACATGTGTCTATCTAGAGATACTTGGTCAAATAATTCTTCTGTCTCCTTAGCAACCAAATCAAAGTCTTTGTTCATTATTTGTAGAGTTCTGGTCTTTGATCTCAAATGAGGCTTTACCAAATCTAACAGTACCATCTTTTCTTCAAGTGAACAAATAGGAAGGGTGTTGTCTAATGTTTTCTCTCTAATCCTCATATCCTCTTCTAAAGCTTGTCTTTTCAATGAGTCAAGTATGTTCCATATTTTATCTGGGATGATTGTCTTAAGTTCCAAAAATGACTTTTTGAACTTAATCATCTGTGTGATAATCATAGAATGTATTTATGATTTATCAATCTCTTGATACTTATCATAGACATTTGCAATTGAATCTAACCTTCCTTCATCAATGATTCTAGTTCTCAAAATTTCCAAACTAGGTCTGAATCCTACCTCAAGAGGTTCTTGAGTATTCTTTACTTTTCTTCGAGTTGTCCTTGAGGATGGATGACTTGTGCATATTTGATTCTTTCTTCTAGACAACTTGCTTGGCACAGAGGGCAGAGAGGATTCCAGATCAATTGTAGTTGAAGGCACAAATGTGCTCTCTCCAGACTTATTCTTCTTCTTTTTCTGAATATCATTAGATTTAACTTCAGTATATGTAGATGTGTTCTCAAGTTCCTTAACAATCTTAGCTTCCCTTGATTTATCTAGGTCTTCTTGGGTGACACCATGAATTTTTAGAATATTAGAGGTAATCCTTGATGCTTTCCTCTTATTTTCTGCACTGTACAGGACAAAATCAACTTATCTTGTCTTTTCTCTATATGTGCCCCATCTAGGCTCATTTGGATGTTTAGGAGCAGATAGAAGGACTTGTGCATATCCTCCTAGAATATGTTCATCTACCTCATAACCAAGTGGATGAATCCATTTTTTTCTAGGCTCAACTGCTTCCATGCATGTAAAGTCTGTTTCCACCATAAAAAATATAGTATCCTTGTATTTGTCAACTATGTTCTCAGGTATTCTGAACCTTTTCTGCATCTTAATTCTGAATGTTTTGATCTCCATATCTAGGTAATCCCTTACATTGGTTTTAGATGTTGCTTTCAATGAAATTTGAGGCAAGGTCAGTTTACTTTTGTCTAGGTAAAGATTAGAAACCTTACCAAGAATGTGAAAGTACATGTATATGATTAAAGAACCAAATCTGAATATTTTTATTTTGTCATGTTTTATAGCTCTAATGTTCTCTATCAACTGTGCGCACAAGATCTTACAAAGGTTGTAGTGAGTGTTATCTTTCACTATCCTTATGGATGCCAGAACTGTAGCTGCAGATATACTGTTTAATCTACTTGCATGCTGAAATTTGTATCCAAGGATAATAGAAATGAGTTTAATATCTTTTTCTTCTATGGGCTCAATAGTCATGGCACGCTTATCACTCCTAGACTTACATGCCTGCTCAACCTGTTTCTTGACATTTTTTCCTGTGGGAAGAAGGGGACCATTTTTAGAGAGTCCAGTCATCTCATGGATGAGATTAGCTGTAATGTGAATAGGGAATTAACCAATCCAAAATAGATCATCATGAATCCTACTGAGTAAAATCTTAACCCATTCTAATTCATAAAACTCGTGCACATTCGCATACTCAATAATAGGGTTTTCTAAGAGATGTGAGAACTCGTTCTTGAATGAACAATCAAGGTTAATCATAGATGCCATAAACGATATTATGCTATCTTCACCTACAAAATCCTTCTTATAGTAAATGTAAGCATGAATATCTTCGACATGCACGACTCCTAACAGAGTCTTGGAAAATGCTCCTTCTATATCATCTAACACTAACTTGAACATGTGCTTCTTAAATACATATCTCTTCCTTTAAGTGATATCAAAGATTACAGGAGTTTCCATTACTTACTTGCCTAATCGCTCAAATATGGTTTCAAAAGAGGTTCTAAAATGATGCGTTTGAGCTAGGGTTCCACAATAAATTTAACTATTTTTGCTAATTAAACAATGGCAATCCTTCAACACTTAGATGCTTAAATCTCCTGTGCTCTTCAAATTCTTGATCTCAAATGTAGAAGTGAAGATAATAGATCTTTGGTGACTTATAAATTAAATTTTTGCAATTAATGCTCATTGTCATAGCACAGGTTTCAACTGTGAATTCCAAACTCAGTTCTGACAGTAATAAAAACTGTGCGCTCTTGCATACTGCTTCAATTTTTAACTAAGTACATAAAACCAAAGGCACATACTCAAGGGTGAGTATACCAGCCGCACATGGGTTTAGAGCTTGTCTAGCTCCCCCTATAACTATGAGGGTCATTTATCCAGAAGTGGAAGGTGCGTCCATTACGGATGCATCTACCACTTTGTCAACACCATCATCTTTCTTTACTTCAACCCAAATCTTGCTTGAATCTTCCGTAGCTTTCACAAACTTAACTGCTCCAGATTCTTCAAATAGAGATCCTTGAGACTTATTAGGTCTTTCTTGTCTTTGCAATCTAGATTTGCAAAACTTTGAGATGTGTCCAACCTTGTTACAAGAGTAAAAAATGAATGGAGGTCTTGAATTTCTAGGTTTATTGATATGAGTTACCATATTGCATTATTTAGTTGTGCGACCATTGTAACTGCATATCTGATATGTAGTATTTTGAGAACTTTGTTGTGGTTGACTTCTTTGATTATGATGTGTCTAACTTCTTTGATTTGATCTACAATGTATAGCTCTATGATCAAATTTATTGCATGAATAACAATAGCCATTGAAAGGTCTTACCTCTTTACAATCTCCTGCTATATGTCCTTGCTTGTTACAGGCATAACAAGTTTGATTTACTGGCTTGCATTCATCTTTAGGTGGTTCTTCTTTAGCTTCTACATGATTCATAGTTTTCTTTGCTTCTGTAGATTCTTCTGGTGCTTTCATTCTTTCTTGCATTGTATTGATTTGAATTTGTGCTTCATTGTATCCAATACCAGTGGTATCACCTCTTATCTTCTGTGCATAAATATGTGATTGTATTAGATCATAAATTGTGTGTAAATTGTCAATACGATCCTTGACTTCTATCAACTCAGATTCTATCTTTTTCTTGATGTTCTCCAACTCCAAGATTTTTAGGTTTTATTGCATAAGTTCTTCATCTAATTGTTTGTTTTCTTTAGTCTTTTCTTCAAGAGTTGTCTGGCTATCAGTTATTTGTTCATTCAAATCTTCAATCCAATGCTTTAGAGACATTTTCTTCATTCATCTTTTTGACCATTTTCCCCAAATCATTCGTAGAACAATATTTCAAATATTTTCTCACTTCCTTATGAATACTTATGAGCCATTGAATTTCAATTTTAGTTCTTCATTTTCTTTTTTAGATCTGTCAAGATCTTCAAGAGCTGCTTCAAGATTTTTATTCAGATGTTTCACTTCTACTAAATCCATGATCTCCTCAAGTGGTTAAACTTCTCTTAGAGGACCAAAGATCTGATACCAATTGTTAAGAATGGAAACATTGAGAGGGGGGGGGGGTGAATCGGTGTTCAGCAATTAATAATTTTCTAATTCTTGAAACTTAGCCCAATTACTTGAATATTGAAAATGAATAGAAAAGAATATAAAACCATAACACATAACACAAGATATGTTTACAGGGAAACCTTGGTCAAAGAAAAACCCCGGTGGGAATTAGTACCCACAAATAATTGCACTAGTCTTATGAACTTGTTAGAGTTCCTTTTCCCTGTTAGAAGCAGTCATTTTAATGTTGAGTACAATGACCCTGTTAGGAGTCTACAAACCCTGTTAAAGGTGGATGGCACACTGCTAGAGCTCACTGATCAAAGAAGAAGGCTACAACCTCCTGAATATCATATACACACTATATCTAGAAAGGTGAACTGTTGTTATGACACTACTGTCTGATTAGTTCATTTTGTGCGCTTTAACTCTAACCTCTGGTAGAGCTTTATCTCATACTAAATATACTTCTTCTCTTTTGTATCTATTTGTTCTTTTTTTTTCTTCCTTACATTCTCACACCATACAAAAATGCATGTCAAGTATATATACATGTCGTAATGGATGCAACCAAAACTAAGACTGAGTCGGCCTAAAACCAACACACACAACGCTTCCAAATTAATTGGCTTAAGAGTTTTTACAAAATTGATATTGACATGATTACAATACTATTACAATAGGTGCATAGCCTTAATAAAATAAAATGATATACGCTAATGAAAATTTTTTTGTCAGCTCTATGCTCTGTTCTACTGAACTTCTAGTCACATTTAGACTTGTTGTAACTTCGTGATACTGTCACATATGATCTTGCATGATTAGAATAAGCACACCAACATACCAAAATTATTATATTCAAGGGCACATACCATAACTTGATCATACTCACGTGCGCTGATGTTCTAATCATCAGGTTTATTTTTGTCTGCACTATCTTCTATACTTAGTCAAAATATGAACTTCAAAGTTTGTGAATTGAATGTCAAAACTCCATATGACTTTGTTGCCATAATGAAAACACAAAACTAGTCATATAAACATAGTAAATTCAACTTGCCAAGAGAAATGTCTTGATGGCTCACGAGCTGCAAGCTAGGGCATCATGCATTGTTTATGAGCTCACTATTTAATACTGGCATTGTTTACATCTTTGCATTTGGAATGCTTGATGAACCGCGAGGTTTGAGATCTAGGAAATCGTTGCTATTACCTTCAAGGCATTGTGTGAAGTGTTTTATCTCTCTTTATTTGTTTTTTTTTTGATATTCACTATGTGGTGCTCCCTGTTTATGATCAATTCATAAGGAAATGTCTTGATGGCTAGCAAGATGCAAGTTAGGGCATCATGCATTGTTTATGAGCTCACTATTTAATACTGGCATTGTTTACATCTTTGCATTTGGAATGCTTGATGACCCGCGAGCTTTGAGAGCTAGGGAATCATTTCTATTACCTTCAAGGCATTGTGTGAAGTGTTTGATCTCTCTTTATTTGTTTTTCTGTTGATATTCACTATGTGGTACTCCTCATTTATGATCATTTCATGAGGAAATGTCTTGATGGCTTGCGGGCTGCAAGCTAGGGCATCATGCATTGTTTATGAGGTCACTGTTTAATACTTGAATAGTTTACATCTTTGCATTTGGAATGCTTGATGACCTGCGAGCTTTGAGAGCTAGGGCATCATTGCTATTACCTTCAAGGCATTGTGTGAAGTGTTTGATCTCTCTTTATTTTTTTTGCTATTGATATTCACTATGTGGTACTCCCCGTTTATGATCATTTCATGAGGACATGTCTTGATGGCTTGCGGGCTGCAAGCTAGGGCATCATGCATTGTTTATGAGCTCACTGTTTAATACAGGCATTATTTACATATTTTCAATTGGAATGCTTGATGACCCGCAAGCTTTGAGAGCTAGGGCATCGTTGCTATTACCTTCAAGGCATTGTGTGAAGTGTTTGATCTCTCTTTATTTGTTTTTGTATTAATATTCACTATGTGGTACTCCCCGTTTATGATCATTTCATGACAAAAAACATGGTATCTTCTTTTTTGCAACATTCTTCTAAGTGCACATGTCCTGTAGCATGGCTTTTCTTTCAGAAGTGTATGGCTTGACTATCCACATGCATAATTATAGATGAAGATCAATAATAGGATGCAATTCATTACTTAGATCTTTTTGATCTAACCCCCATATCTCTTTTCTTTGCAGGTTCTGGATCACGACATGAGCACACTGGATTCATACTCGGGTCAAAATTCATCACTTCAGGCAATGTATGGTACCCTTATTATTTATGTTCATCCTCATATGTATGCCTGTACTCTTGCATATTCTTCTGAAAGTTGGCTATGCTCATAGCAGCCTAGATTATTTTATCTTTCAGTTCCTTTCAATGTATAGTATATACAAGTTACTTGGCATATATATACATGTAATCTTTAGATGTAGAAATTTATTTTCCTTTACATGTATCTTTTCATGAAATTAACACAAATTAAACAAGATCATCTAATAATGCAAACTAGGGTACTGTAGTCACTCATCTAGTAATTAGGTTACTAATGTACAATGAGGTAACTATTGTATAAATATCAAACCATGAAGATGATGCTTATGAGACAGTGGAGCTAGAGGAATATGTGAAAGATATAAAGGCTACTAAAAACAATTTGAAGAGTTATTACTGCTTCAAATTAGGAGAAGGGCTGAAATAAAGAGTATGATATAACTTCAAAGTAAAACTAAGTACCAAATAAAGGAACTAAAATATAGTGCCATGAAGGAGACATCACAGTGACCAAAACAAACGTAAAAAATTAAATGATCAATGTGTCATAATTTTCACTATGTCATAGCAGCACAACAAAGAGACCCATGTAAATGATACATTAAATTTATAAGCCATCAATACTAATCAACGTATAAAGTGATGGAATAATATATACACAGAATCAAAATATGACCAGTACCATTGGTACATTGTATAGGATCAAAGAAAGAGGGTTTCTCATATGAAATGAGAGATATTGAATTTTCAAATATGCACAACAAGATTTATTCTAGAGAATACAATGAACACCACCTTTAAGTGAATATAGAAGGAATTCAAGGAAAAATTTTCAACTAAAATGAGAACCCCTCATGTTTAGAATGAAACACCCAAATTTCTAAAAGAGCTCAGGTCTAAAGTCAAAAATACATTTGTAATGCTTTCAATTAAGTTCTATTTTCTTAGATTAAAGATACATATCCATATATGAAAGGCCAATATACTCTCTATCTGTACGTATAATTAACTTAAAATGTATGTGCACCTAAATATAGGAGCCCAATTATTGTATCTTCCCCATATTTTTCCTATTTGCACAGGGTGTGTGAAGAGGAAGACTCATCTATTGGCAAGTTGACTCCCAGGGAGTATATGACTTATTTTGTGTTGTCATTATGGCAACAAAGTCATATGAAGTTTTGACAACAAACTTTGAAGTGGAAATTGACTAAGTATAGAAGACAAGATATAACAGAGATATACAGATGATGAGAGCACCAATGCATGTGCGTATGACCAATTTAGACTAAGTGCCTTCAGACATAAGCTCTATGATATATTGTTATGCTTACCCTATACATGCATGGTATGAAATGTTAGTATGAATAAGTTACAGAAAGAACAAGTACACTAGCAGTCCAGAAAATAGAGTATGAAGCCGACTTCAGTTTTTTGATTAGCGTGTAATATTTTGTTCTATAAAGGATAAGCGCCTATTGTAATAAGTTTGTAATCATGTATTAAACATTATTGTAGACATGCTTAAGCCAATTTGTTTGGAAGCATTGTGAATGTTGTTCTTAGGCCGACTAAGGTCTTGTTTATAGTCGCGTCTATTCAGGCATGGACATATATATATATATATATATATATATATATATATATATATATATATAACATGCGAAGTTGTATTAAGAAGTGTGGTCAAATATGCAGAGCAAAGATATAGAAGAAAAGTATAAGATGTCAAAATGAGATAAATCTCTTCAAGATTATAAGAGCTTCAGTGCATAACCGGAACTGATCAGACAATTGTGTCACATACAACAGTTCACTTTTGGATACAGTGTATATCTATTATCAAGGAGGTTGTAGCCTTCATCCTACTAAGTAGTGAGATTCTTGGAAAATGAGTCCTCACCCCTAATAGGGTTAGTTGTAAAATAATCCTAACAGGGTTAGACCCTTAACCAGGTCATTGTACTCACATTGTAAAGACTACTCCTAACAGGGCAAAGGAACTTTAACAGGTTCATTATACTAGTGAAATATTTGTGGGTACTAATTCCCACCAAGGTTTTCCTTTGATCAAGGTTTCTCCGTAATCATATCATGTGTTATGTGTTCTTGTGTTAAGCTTCAATTGATATATATTTGATTTATGTTTAAAGTTTCTAAAATAGAATAAATAAACAAACACTGATTTACCCCCCCTCTCAGTGTTTCTAAAAATTGGTATCATAGCTGTGGTCCTCTAAAAGAAATTTTAACCACTTGAGGAGATCATGGATTCAGTAGAAGCAAAACAAAGAATCTTGAAGCAACCCTTGAAGATCTAGACAGATCTGAGAAAGAAAATGAGGAACTTAAACTAAAAGTTGATGGCTCACCAATGCTTATCAAAAAGTTAAGAAAAGATTTGAAAGATTGCTCTATAAAGTATTTGGGTAAAATGGTCAAGAAACTGAATGAAGAAAACTTGTCTTTAAAGGATAAGATAGAAGAATTGAATGATCAATTAACTGATAGCCTAATAGCTATAGAAGAGAATAAAAAATAAAATAAACAGTTAGATGAAGAACTCATGCAAGCTAATATGAAAATCTTAAAGTTAGAAAACATCAAGAATAAAATTGAAGCTAAATTATCAGGAGAAAAAGATAAGATTGATAAACTACACACAAGTTCTTATCTAATTCAATCATAGATTTATGCACAAAAGCTAAAAGGTGATACCACTAGTATGGGATATAGTGTAGCTCAAATTGAAATCAATTCAATGTAAGAAACAAAGAAAGCAAAAGAAGCATCCACAGAAGAAAAGAAAGAGGAGAATATTGCAGAGACTAAAAGTAAACCACCTAAAGATGAACTCAAGCAAGTTAACAGAACCTGTTATTCTTGTAAAAAGCATGGACACTTGGAAAGAGATTGTAAAGAAGTAAGACCTTTTAATGGTTATTGTTACTCTTGTAATAAGTTTGGTCACAAGGCTATTCATTGTAGGACAAATCAAAGAAATCAGTCACAACTGAACCAAAGGAATCAGACTCAATACAATTAGAGAAATCAACCTCAAAGAATCTTGTAGAATATTACATGTCAGATATGTAATTACAATGGACACACAGCTAAGCAATGCAACATGATGAATAATAACATCAGACCTCCTATCATCTGTCATTCATGTGGAAAAGCTGGACACATCTCAAGATTTTGCAGGTCAAGAACACAAAGACAAGAAAATCCAAAAAAATCTCTCTTTGAAGAATCAGGAGAAGTTAAGTTTGTGCAAGATAAAGCTAATTCATATAAAATTTGGGTTGAAGTAAAGAAAGACAATGAAGAGAACAAGGTAGTAGATGCATTCTTAGTGGACACACCTTCTACTTCTGGATAGTTGACCCTCATGGTCTTAGGGGGAGCTATTCTAGCTCTGAACCCCTGTGTGGTTGGTATACTCACCTCTGAGTATGAGCCTTTGAACTCATGTCAATGATAAAAAGAGAATGCAGTATGCATTCACACATTGTCTATACTACATTTTGAATAAAGTTTGAAAGTCTCAGTGAAAACATGTACGACATTAAATGCATAAAAAATTTATATAAATCGATGGATTGATTGATTATTCTCATTGTTTACATCTAAGATCATAAAATTTGTAGAGAACAGGAGCACTAGGCATAAAAAATTCAAAGGTATCAATTTGACCAGTTGGTGAACAGATTACAAGTTGAAACAAAACCCTAGCAGTCACATCATTTTGAATTGCCATGAAACCCTATTTATCCAAGTAACAAGTAAGTATGGCCACTCCAGTTGTATTCGACATTGCTGAAAGGAAAAGATTTGTGTTTAAGAAGCATCCCTTCAAGTCCATACTAGATGTTGTAGAAGGAGAATTTTCTAAGACTCCACTAGGAGTCATGCATGTAGAAGACATTCACACATACATATACTGTAAAAAGGAAATGATTGGAGATAACAATATTTCTACTCTCATGGCCTCAATGATGAAACCAAAATATTCATTCAAGGATGAATACATGAATCTCATTGATAACCCTATCTTTGAGTACTCTAATGCGCACGAGTTTTACAAGCCAAAATGGGTGAAAATCCTATTGAGCAGAATACATGCTGACCTCTATTGGATTGGTGAAGTTCCTTTCTGTATTACTGCAAAACTAATTCATGACATGACAAGATTTCCTAAGACAAGACCAGTTCTTCCAACTGGTAAAGATGTGAAAAAGCAGGTTGAACAAGCTTGTTTATATAGAAGTGATAGGCGTGGTATGACAGTTGATCCCATCAAGGAAGATGACATAAAACTAGTCACAATGATACTAGGTTACAAATCTTAGCATGCAAGCAGATTAAATAGTGTATCTACATCTATTGTCCTGGCAACAATAAAAATGGTGAAGGAAAATACTCAGTATAATTTGTGTGAGATATTGCGCGCTCAATTGATTGACAACATTCGAGCTATTAAGCATGACAAGAGTAAGATATTCAGGTTTTGATCATTGATCATCTATCTCTACTTCCACATAGTTGGTAAAGTTGGAAATCTTTACCTAGACAAAAGTAAACTACCATGTCACAAATTTCACTAAAGGCTACATCAGAGAGCAGCGTGAAGGATTCTATGGACATGGATATAAAAAAATTCAGGATCAAGATGTAGAAAAGGTTCAGGATACCTGAGAAGATAGTTGAGAAATACAAAGACACCATTTTCTTCATGGTGGAGACTGACTGTACTTGTACGGAAGTAGTTGAGCCTAGAACAAAATGGATTCACCCTATCAGATATGAAGTTGAAGAACATGTTTTGGAAGGTTATGCACAAGTCCTCCTATCTGCGCCCAAGGATCCCAATGAACCTAGATGGGGTACTTATAGAGAAAAGACAAATCAAGTTGAGTCTATCTTGTACAATACAAAAAACAAAAGGAAGACATCAATGATTACTTCAAATATCCTAAAAGTTCATGGTGTTACACAAGAAGACCTAGATAGAGCTAGGGAAGCTAAGATAGCCAAAGAACTTGAGAAAACTCCCACAGAAGTGAAAAGGAAAATTCTGATGATATGCCTAAGAAGAAGAAAAATAAATCTGATGAAGGAACAACTGCACCATCAACTACCATTGATCTAGAATCTTCTCCACCTTCTGTACCCAACAAGTTGACTAGAAGGAAGAAGCAAGTTCCCACATGTCATCCATCCTCAAGGACCACAAAGAGCAAGGTAAAGAACACACAAGCCCCTCTTGAGGTAAGATTAAGGCCTAGGCTAATAGTCCTAAAGAATAGAATTGTTAAGGAAGGCAGACTAGAATCTATTAAGAATGTCTATGATAAGTATCAAGAGATAGACAAATCAGAAATTCATTCAATGATTATATCTCATATGATTAAGTTCAAGAAGTCGATATTGGAACTCAAGACAGTCATACCAGACAAAGTATGGAACATACTGAACATATTAAAAAGGAAATAAATTGAAGAGGATATGAGGATAAGAGAAGAAACATTAGATAGTCTTCTCCCTATTTTCTCGCATGATGAGAAAGCTATACTTTTGGGCTTGGTAAAACATCATCTCAGAACTAAAACTAGAACACTTCATATCATGAATAAAGAGTATGATTTGGTTATTCAAGAGACTTAGAAAGCTTTTGAGTAGGTATTTCTAGATAGACATATGTATCCTTCAACGACGCCTACAACTAAGGCAACTCCAGTTCCTCCCAAACAGGTTACAAAACTAGTAATTCAAGGTGTGCATATGACAGGTCCACAGGTTTCAGTGCCCAAGATCACACCACCTTCTGATACAACCAAAGATTTAGAAGAACTATTGTAATTGATGATGTCAAGATATCCATGACTACTTTTGACAACGACATGGAAAAAATTGAAAAAGCATTTGTAAGCACTGAAGAGACAAAGGAGGTATGTGATGATGAAACATCTTTACAACAAGATGAAGTTCCCTCTAAAGATTCAATAGATTTGAATAAAGATGAAGATAATCAAACTAATGAGACACCAGTCATGGAGATTCCTGTAAAAAGTGAATGTATGGATACTAGTCAGAATACTATATTCACCCCATCCATTCAACCATCAACTTCATTATTGTCAAGTTTAAATCCTAACTCAACAGGTCTAGATTCATGGGGAGAAGAAGACTTGATCAAGATCAGTGTCCTAGCCATGGAAAAAGCCAAAGAGAAACAAGTTATGAGAAACCCTCTCTTTTTGGATTCAGTGAACATTATGAGTGACCTAGTGCCTGCAGACAAGAAAGTGACTAAAATTCAGTCAGTTGATGATGTAAATAGCATCCTAACAAGCTTCAAAGCACACTTTACAAGTTTAGTAGACTCAACTACTAGAATCGCAGAAGATGAGTATAAAAAGGAAAGATTGAATGAACTGATAAATAATTTTTCCTTAGATTTAAAGTCATTAAAGATTGGTCAGACAATGTTGAAAGAGTTGGCATCAAAAGGCAGAAAGGTTATAGAAAATTGCATGGACAAAGGAAAACTCAGCTCTGAACATATCAAAAAGATAGAACAGGTAGATATCTTGGTTGATAACATAAGACAATTAGTTGAAACATCATCCCAATACATAAACATCTACAATAATATCTATCAATGTCAAATAGACAAGATAGAAAAAGCTAAAATGGAGATCAGTAAGATAAGGATCAGGCAGACTCAACTGAGAAATGCACTTGTGCCCTCCTTAGTAGTTTTGGATGAGAACATTAAACAGATTGATGCAACCATTGCTACCTATGATCAAGGACCCAACATGGATTTGACAAAGATGGAAAAGATTACATATGCCTTATGCGCCCATCTACAAACAATTGATGCACTAAAGGCATTCTGGCATCAAGAGATCAAGAATATGCAGATAGCTTATCCAGATGTGTACATGGAGTAAGTATCTAGAGCCTTACAATTTTGACATCTTTTTCATTAATGTCAAAGGGGGATTAAAGTATGTATGGGGAGTAGTGTAAAGAGATATGATATAGTATATGTTAAAGGAAGATAATATACAGTTTTTGGTGTTAGTCAATTTTGAGTAACTTTGCCACATTCCTTTGTTGCCATTAATGACAAAGGGGGAGATTGTTGAAAAGTTGACTCCCAGGGAGTATATAACTTATTTTGTGTTGTCATTATGGCAAAAAAGTCATATGAAGTCTTGACAACAAACTTTGAAGTGGAAATTGACTAAGTATAGAAGACAAGATAGAACAGAGATATACAGATGATCAGAGCACCAATGCACGTGCGTACAACCAATTTAGACTAAGCGCCTTCAAACATAAGCTTTATGATATGTTGTTATGCTTACCCTATACACACATGGTATAGAATTTTAGTATAGATAAGTTACAGAAAGAACAAGTACACTAGCAGTCCATAAAATAGAGTATGAAGTTGACTTTAATTTTTTGATTAGCATGTAATCTTTTGTTCTATAAAGGCTAAGCGCCTATTGTAATAAGTTTTTAATCATGTATTAAAAATTATTGTAGACACGCTTAAGCCAATGTGTTTGGAAGCATTGTGAATGTTGTTCTTAGGCCGACTAAGGTCTTGTTTATAGTCACGTCTATTCAGGCATGGACATATATATATAACATGCAAAGTTGTATTAAGAAGTGTGGTCGAATATGCAGAGAAGAGATATAGAAGAAAATTATAAGATGTCAGAATGAGATAAAGCTCTTCAAGAGTATAAGAGCATCAACGCATAATCAGAACTAATTAGACAATTGTGTCACATACAATAGTTCACTTTTTGATATAGTGTATATCTATTATCAAGGAGGTTGTAGCCTTCATCCTACTGAGCAGTGAGCTTCTTGGACAATGAGTCCTCACCCCTAATAGGGTTAGTTGTAAAAGAATCCTAAGAGGGTCAGACCCTTAACTAGGTCATTGTACTCACATTGTAAAGACTGCTCCTAACAGGGCAAAGGAACTTTAACAGGTTCATTATACTAGTGAAATATTTGTGGGTACTAATTCCCACCGAGGTTTTCCTCTGATCAAGGTTTCCCCGTAATCATATCATGTGTTATGTGTTCTTGTGTTAAGCTTCAATTGCTATATATTTGATTTCTGTTTAAAGTTTCTGAAATAGAATAAATAGACAAACACTGATTCACCCCCCCCTCTCAGTGTTTCTAAAATCATCTTGTTGTGCCCCATCATCTATACCCAAAAAACTCCATGACCTTGTGGTGTGAATCCTTCTTCCTTTGCTTGGAAATATAGATATCACCCCTTCCATTTCTACATCCACTATATAGAAGTACATTATATTTGTGGGAATGTCATTATTTCCAACAAATAGAATCATATTTATGAAGTTTCTACAGTTATTTTCTGAATTAGATCTGATAGATTTTTGTTGATCATTATGTTTGATCCCAAACTAATCCAAAAGAAAGCATATTAATAAAAAATAGAATTTTAGTTAAGACTGGGGGTGGGACAAGATGACATTAAACTTCACCATAACCCAAAAATGATCACACATTTAATGCCAAAATGCCTTGACTGATCTTTGTTCCCTTGCTTTGGTGAGATTTATGTGAACATTACAGGTTAGTACATCAGAGAAACCAATTTTTGGAACTTTGGACAAGTATTCAAAGTACTATCTATTGTCAAGCATAGCTACCTCCTCATCCACATGCTCAACACAAAAAAAAACCCATAATCTTACACATACCATCAACAAGCTCTTTGTCCTTCATGTTCTTAGAATGGTAGGTTTAGAGGAATTGTCAAGAAAACATAAATTTCCATAACCATTTTATAAAATTGACCCACCTGGATTTTCATATACTTTCAACAAGCTCTTCTCTCTCATATTCTTAGAATGGTAGGTTAAATGAATTATCAAGAAAAAATAAAATTTTCATAACCATTTTATGAAATCAACCCCCATAAACTGATGTGGTAACAACACATGAAGCATAGCTTTTTATTGTACTTTTTGTAGAGCTACTTGATATGGAAGAAGCTTCTGTAGGAGAAAGTTGAGCTACAAATCCATTGAAAGAATGCTTGTAACTGTATATCAATGATTCCCTTGCTTCATCAACACTAGAAAAACCAAGAAGCAAAGAATTGTCATTGCCTATCAACAACTTTACTGCATTTATCTTTCTAGATTCGCTTGTGTCTATTATTTATACCAATTTTTTTATTATATTCAATGATCCTTTCTTAAAATGTTAAAGAGCTCAAGAATGGAAATAAAAAATCATAACTCATGATAGTCAATGATCCATCCTCAAAATGTTAGAGAGCTCAAGAATAAAAGAAACTAGCATAACACATGTAGTACAATAACAATGTACCAACCTTTCTTTGACAAAGAGAAGCATAGAATGATGCATTTCAGACACTTCCTATGGGTACAACCCTCCATGGCCACCTAAATAGACAACATATACCTGTAAAAAAACATGTACAATACACCCCCATTAAACCATTTATCACAAACCATAAGCCCTGTCAATACTTAATGTATATATACTATCATACATGCATGAATACCCACCTCCTTGATAGATACACAACCAAAGAAATAATATCCCAGGAGCTCCAATAATAAGAGCATTACTACCATGACTCCACTAATCCAGCCTGAACCCATCTTTCTTAAAAAGGAAAGTTACAAAATCACAACAATGTAGCAATACTAATAGGTAGAGAAAAGGTTCATAAAATGCTAAAAGGATTGTCTGCAACACAAAGGGCCTGTGAAGGGGAATTCTTATCCTCCACTATCCTTTTTATTAGCGTGCATGTGATACTGTAAAAGTAAACAAACAAAAAAGAAGGGCTTTGTAGTTGTAACAGATGTGGTAAAAAATACAACATATATTGAAAGAGTAACCCACAAACAGACAGAAACAATCATGTCAAAACTCTATATCACCCATATTGACATAGTTACCCATAAACAAACAGAATAGGTTTTTGATAAGAGTCCTTAAAAATCCAAAACAAAACTTTATTAGCATAGTTTTTTTACTAAATCATATTAAACAAACAATTCACACTCACTTGTACTTCTGCCACAGTTGGAGAATCTTCCTGCACAAAAGTTCACATAACCCAAATCCTTCACTTATTTATATTCCTGAATCTGCATTTTTCCACTCATGCTTTCTTTTATACGGTCCTTTCAACATTAAAATAATTACAATCAAGAGATTTTAATTGTCCTCTTAACATTAAAATAATTACAATTAAGAAAGAGTTTATAAATAGAACAAAAGAATATAAAATAATAGCTCTTGGTTATTACTTAAAGACCCCCAAAAATAATAATTTCTTCTTTGATTGATCATATACATTCTAATGGCCTACTTAACCAACCATATAAAGCTCATAAAGCACGGTAAAAGAGGGCCCTAACTATGGTAAAATGAGAAAGTTGCCACTTTGCACTGCCCTAACTCAATTTTATTTTGATGCATTTGTTGATTTAATGGCACAACAGGAATGTTAGTACTGACATTGTTTACATCTTTGCATTTGGAATGCTTGATGACCCGCGAGCTTTGAGAGCTAGAGCATCATTTCTATTACCTTCAAGGCATTGTGTGAAGTGTTTGATCTCTCTTTATTTGTTTTGTAGTTGATATTCACTATATGGTACTCCCCTTTTATGATCATTTCATGAGGAAATGTATTAATAGTTTGTGGGCTGCAAGTTAGGTCATCATGCATTGTTTATGAACTCATTTTTTAATACTGGCATTATTTACATCTTTGCATTTGGAATGTTTGATGACCCACAAGCTCTGAGAGCTGGAGCATCATTTCTATTACCTTCAAGGCATTGTGTGAAGTGTTTGATCTCTCTTTATTTGTTTTGCTGTTGATATTTACTATGTGGTACTCCCCGTTTAAGATTATTTTATGAGGAAATATCTTGATGGCTCGCGGGCTGCAAGCTAGGACATCATGCATTATTTATGGGCCGTGTCTATGCACCATAATATTTTAACCTTAGTAAACAAAATTTAATACAATATGTTGTTAATAAAATATGTTAACACCATGTATGTTAGCCTATTGTGTTAACATGTGTTAGCAATTTGAAAACAAACACAATAGGCTAACATACATTTTGTTAACTAAGGTACAAATATTGTTAACATACATGTTAACATATTTTGTTAACAATATATTTACATGTTGTTAAGATTCATTATATCATCAAATACAAAGAATTTTCATTTTGTATTGTGATTGACAATAGTCATTTTCCAATTTGATTTGAGATGTTGTCTACATCAGTATGTTGCTTTTTATTGCAAATGTAATACCCACTCATGTTTTTTTTGCAGTTTGTGATGCCGTACTCTTTTAGGCATTGGTTTTAGTTGATTGGCCGTATTATTTTGGGCTACTTTCATGAGAGCTACTATTCTTTCAGTTGATGGTGATTGATGTTTATGATGTTATGGTTATTATCAGGATGTGATGATTTATGTTTCGATTATATTGTACTTACCCCATACTTGCATGTGTATGGTTATCATGTTTATGTATCTGTTTGCATGTTGTTATGGTAGAG
>MU213340.1:200153-226438 GCA_018584345.1 Thuja plicata
TAGTTGTGTTTTTCTTTAAGTAATTCAACGTCATGGAACCCTTGAGTCGTGTAATCTATGTGAGTGTAAGACATGTGTATAAATGGTAATTGCTTCCGCATGATTGTATGTTTCTTTATGTTAACTTAAAAAAAAAAATTATTCAGCACACATAGTGACATGTTTAGGTTAATCTCTCTTGGGTTCCCTGGCGGGGTGTTACAACAAATATAATTAGCATGAATGAACAAAATAATCAACTAAAAAAAATGATATATTGGAATGACAGTTCAATATTTATCGATATAGCGTCGACGGCTTCGGTCAATGTGCCTATGTGTCAATGTGGTGTTGGCCATTGTGTGTTGAAGACATCATGCACAACAAGTAATCCTAGGCATCAATTTTGGGGTTGCCCAAATAGGAAAAGGGCCTGGATATGGAATTATATTTTATGTTTAAAAGTAATGTGATAAGTAATCATTTTAGGAAGAACTGATGTAGATTTGGTATTGTAGGGAAATAGTGGATGTCAATACTTTTGGTGGGTTGATGAAACCACATTTACATCTACCCCATCCACATCTTTACCTGATGTAGGAAATGAGTGCAACTTGTGCAAGGCTCAAGAGGCAGGTAGTGCCGCTGAGATTGCTTCAATGGCGAAAGTAGAAATCATGTTTCTGCGATGCCTTCTTTGTGTAGTTTGTGCACTAATTTTTTGGGACCATATGTATAAATGTGATTAACAGAGGGATATTGTAGATACTAAGATTTTTTTAGAATTTCATGTAGATACATTGGACATGTTTTGATAAACTCATGAGCTTTGATGTTAAATCATTGCATTAGATGTTGAAATTTCCCAACATATTAAAGCCATTTTAATGTAAGATCCATTGTACTTTTAAGAAGGTTTTTTATGTAAGAGGAAGGCTGATAAAGTATAGTGTGATGAAAGAAGAAGATACTGAGGATGAGGAAGAAGTGGAATATGATGATCACGATCGAGAGTTAGTCGAAGAAGAATATGAAGAAGAAGACGTCGATGATGCTACTACTGATCACGATGATGATGATGAGGATGATGACGACGACGATGATGATGTTGATGATGACGATGATGAGGATAGTGGTGGTGATGATGTCATAAAAATTGATGATCTTGATGATGAGATGGATAAAGAAGAATATCAATGACATGAACGAAATGTACAATTATGCTAGATGTTTGGCATGTTTTAACGATTGTTTTGGGTTAAAATCTGCACTTTTTCTACTAATATACTTAGGGTTTCATATTAATGGCAATTTTGGTTTTAGCCTGAATATCTAACTACTCTTATTCACCTTGTTTTATATGTCCTACTTATATCTTTGATCTGGCATCATGCATTGTTTATGAGCTCACTGTTTAATACTGACATTGTTTATATCTTTGCATTTGGAATGCTTGATGACCCGCAAGCTTTGAGAGCTAGGGAATCGTTGCTATTACCTTCAAGGAATTATGTGAAGTGTTTTATCTCTCTTTATTTGTTTTTCTATTGATATTCATTATGTGGTACTCCCCATTTTTCTTTCAGAAGTGTATGGCTTGACTATGCACATGCATAATTGTAGATGAGGATAAGTAGTAATAGTATGCCATTCATTTCTTAGATATTTTTGATCTAAACCCCATCTCTCTTTTATTTGCTAGATCTGGATCACACAAGAGCACACTGGATTCATATGTGGGTCAAACATTCATCACTTCAAGCAATGTCTCGTACCCTTATTATTTATGTTCATCCTCTTATGTATGCCTGTACTCTTGCATATTCTTCTAAAAGTTGGCGATGCTCACAGCCTGTGTGAGCCTAGATGATTTTATATTTCAGTTCCTTTCCTTGTATAGTATATACAAGTTATTTGGCATATATATACATGTAATCTTTAGATGCAAAAATTTACTTTCCTTTACAAGTATCTTTTCATAAAATGAACACAAATTAAACAAGATCATCTAATAATGCAAACTAGGGTGCTGTAGTCACTCATCTAGTAATTAGGTTAGAAAATTGGAATGGGCATGAAAAATATGGTAACAAGAACCATTACTAAGGATTGAACATAAGTCTAAAATTCCCCAAACCTATTTTTCTATGTGTCCTTATTTCCTTCATAATTTTGGTTCAACCCCTATAGGGTGCCCAAGCCTAGAGGCCAAGGAAAGTACCCAAGAGCACTTCAAAGAAAGATGAATGAAACCATTTTCCTTATGTGGGTAAACCCATATAAGTGTTCTTCCTTTGCATGATAAATCCTACTTGAGGAACCACAATCATGCATTTATGTTCAAGACTTATTATTACCTTGGTCTTTTTGAATCTTAGGATGACATCTCAATTGGGAAAGGAAAACCAAAACCTTTCATAGACCAATCACAACCAAGACATGTGGGTGTTCTTCTGTTGTACATTTATACTCATAAAATATATGTACAGTTATAAAATTTCATGCCTTGAAATTTTATAACATAGTTCCTTAGAATAGTTTACTATGCTAAGGAACTATGTTCAATGTCAAATGTGTTATCAAGCAACAATTGTTCACATCTCGAACCTCACAAGATCTTCAAGCTAGTATGCTATCAAAATAGAATGGCAGTGGTGATTCAATGCATCTACAACCTCAACAACATGGCAACATTGATCCAATAACAACAAATACATTACAAATGCCAAGCTCATGGTCTCAATGAAATAAATAGTGTATAAAAAAATATGTGGTGCACAACAGTAGAAAGCATGCAATGACAATAATAACATCATAAATATATATGTATGTATGTATGTATGTATATGTATATATATATATATATATATATATATATATATATGTCTATATATATGTATATGTATATAACAAACAAAGCTCATAACATGGTCATGTGGTGCTCAACAGTTAGCTCATAAACAATGTATGATGCCCTAGTTAAATAAAGAGAGATCAGACACTTCACACAATGCCTTGAAGGTAATAGCAACGATTCCCTAGCTCTCAAAGCTCACAGGTCATCAATCATTCCAAATGCAAAGATGTACATTACCTTAATATCTTACAAGAGTTGGTTCTCCATCGTAGTTATGAACCATTGGGTAGGTAACCTTATGAGGAGGTCTATGTATAGCTTATTTATAGGTAGAATATAATTAGGATCTCATCCTTGTTAACCTAATTGGGTGGTAGCCAATGTAGACACTATCTAGGGACTCTACCCTAGAAAGGGGTTGCGTAACCAATTCTACCATCCTTTAAAAGACTGGTTTTAAAGTTAAACCCAAACTACGATGTCTCTTTATGAAACTAGTTTTATATACCTTATGATTGATTTAGCTAAGTTATTGATGTATGCAAATCACTTGTAAGTAATAAGATAATACAGTCTATTTAAATGAGTTTTGATGTTTTAGAAATGAAATATTCTATCTTTTAGATAGTGTTTCTTTGTAAAGAGTTTCAGAACTCTTCAAAATATTTTTTAACTTTAATAATAAAAATGTATATATACAAGTCTGTAAAAATAGAGTGTTGTCGTATGATTACTGACGGTTAAACTAGCTACTGAAATATTGCTTGTGGTTTTTGAAGCCACTTCAAACTAAACAAACTTTTAGGCAAAATTTCATCCCACATATAGTTTTTACACACAACAAATTGTATTTTCATTTGAATAGGAATATATGTTATCCTACAATATCAATGTTTTTTCAATGATAGGAATGCAAAACATGCTTTAAATATTTCTATGGAGGCATCAATGTTCTTGGGTTCCTGTGCACCATACCTTTCACTTATGTATCATCGTGTCAAGGATATTTGCTTGTTCTTAATAAAACTCGTTGGCCTCTTCCTGATGATGACTTCATCATCATTACAAAAACTTATCTAGTTAATGAACTTTATATCCTTATGCATTATGCTGCTGTGATTTTGCCTCTTTTTTTGGACACTACTAATCATTGGTTTCTCTTTTTCCCTTGGGAATGCTTTTTAGGTAGAAACGGTAGGATACCATCTATCTTTGTTGAAGAATCTTTATCAAAAGGGAATCAATTTCCTTTATATTGAATAGAATAAGGGGTGCAGAAGAGTGCTTTGCATCAATTGGGTATAGAAATTGAGTGCTATACCCAAACGATGTAGAGAACCTTCTACACCCTTGGTTACAGCGAACAAACATAAACACGACAGCTGAGAAACATAAATTTAGATATCACAATAGCTGAGAAACATAAATGTAGATATCATGGTCAAATTTTTTTGGAGACACAACATAATTGAATGGTATACCCAGTCGATGCAACACAACCACTAATCCTCCGGTTACAAGTTGACACTGTGGGATCCAAGATTAAATTTAGAGAGTGGAGGAGGGCTGTAATGAATAAAATAATATAGGGTCCTTATATTATTTTGGTCATTATGGCCCTCCTCCTCCACTCTCTAAATTTATTCCCTATCTATGGTTTTTGGATCCTACAGTGTCAACTTGGAATTGGAGGAATAGTGGTTGCATTACATCATTTGGGTATACTACTCAAATATGTTCTGTCTCCAAACATTTGTGATCATGATGCCTACATTTATGTTTCTCAGCTATTGTGTCCCAGGACCCCTTATGACCCTTTATGATCCCTAAGAATACATCTTAGAGGTCTTAAAGTGTCGTAAAGGGTTATAAGAGGCTCCCAGGAGGGGCCAGATGAGCTTCCACCTTCACGTGGTTGGCCCTGTTAAGTAGAGTACGTTAACCTATTCTTGAAACAAAGAGAATTTTAATATATATATATTTTTAAAATATACCATACTGTCGCAATTGTGATGGTTTCCAGATAACGACCGATGCCAAAACACTACATAGGACATCCAAATGTCAAAAATTTACGAAAGCTAGATGTCGCATGTACAACATATCTATCACATACCCATCATAATTGTGACACTCATAATGTGTAACGATGGCAAGTTGACCATTCTATCCATTGTATAATGCGGTGGCCAAAGCACTAAATGCGACATCCAGATGTCAGAATAATTTGACAGCTGGACGTCACATGGATAACATATCCATCACATAACCATTGTAATTGTGACACTCATAATGTGTAATGACAACATGTTAACCATTGTAGCCAGTGCATATTGCGACAGTAGATACCGTCACAATAATAATAGAAATACTAGCCGTCAATAATTCTGACACCAAAACTGCAACACCGGTCTGTGTCGCTTGCCCGATGGGGTAGTGTCAAAATTGTGACGCATAGCTGTCGAAAAGAGGTCTCAAATGTACTAGTGAGTGAATTATAATAACTAATTCTCTATAGGGAGAACATATTGGTAATTTTGGGAATTTGAACAACTTGAATAATTTATTAATTTTTCATGCCTTTTGTCAGTGTTTAAAGTATTTTTACAATTTAGTCAAATTGCTAAAACCAATGAAATAACCTTATAACCGATTTACAAATCGCATTGACATCTTTAATTAATTTAAGAGACCAATAAAAGTTAATTTTCCATGTGATCAAGAATACTCTGGGCCCATTACATTTTTTGCATCATATCTTTACTTGAAATACTTTCTTAGTACTATGACATATCATCATTGCATAACATTTAATGGTTTACAAATGCTTCAATCAAATTGTCAATCAAATTTTTTTGTCTCACTTTCACCTTTGTGATAAAAAACCTGAGAGCTTGGAGGAGTAAAATAGTGATAAATTTTGAATCGTTAATTCCTTGGGTGCATAATTTTTCTAGGACAACCGGAATGGACTCATGAGAAGAACCCAAAAAATGAGATCTTTCCAAGTTTCTGAAAGCCAAACTTAATTATTTTTTGTCAAAAAAAGAAGCTTTAAAAACTCAAAATTGGTGAACTAGGTCAACAAAAAATTGGCCACATTATTTAGAATGATGTCAAGAATAAACCTATCAATGGGTTGGGTGAACCAAGCCACAATTCTCAATATATAATTTTTTTGGTGTAATATTTTAATATATCACATCATTGTTAGGGCTAGAGAAGACCCTTTTGACTCATTTTGAACACAAGGGTTTAATTGAAGGCATTATATTTTTCCATTAGTATACACAAGGAAAAAATTGATATGCACCATCAGTTTATACTACACCGATGGACAGAGCACAACACTACCCGACGCCAAGGTTACCTGATACTGCAAAGTTTAAATCATCCTGAAAAACACTATTCAGTGTTATCCGATGACAAAAAGGTTAATGAAACCCAATGAGTAACAATAGTGCAACCCGACGGAACAACGCAGAGTGGAACCCCACAGATAAAAGGAACCTGATGATCAGTTCAAACAAAGGAACACCGAAAGACTCTAAGTTCAACCCGACGACCAAGAACCAATAGTTAGTTACATCCCGCAAAAAGTGGATCTGACTTTCCACGTCAGATAAATCAATAAAGTTGTATTTATAGCTTCTTGATTTGTTTTTAAATCCATTATGTGAGGAGGAAGCAATGTATTTAGTATTGTTTTAATTAGTTTTAGAGATTTAAAACATGCAAACTAAATATCAAGGTCAAGTTGTAAACCTTTGATCTAAGAGTTAACATTGTAATGCATGATTCTAAGATAGGTCAAATATTTGTATAAATAGAAGTTCAATCTATTGCAAATAGTTGTTGTTCAATAAAGATTTTAGTCACGGAGATAATCTAGAGACCAGACAAGATAATTCATGCAGAGGAACAAAAAAGAATCAAATTAGTTTCAAGAACGGGAACACAAGCTACCAATGAGCAAAGAAAGGTATTAATCAGTCACTTAAGGTGATATTATTATTATGAGAGATTTAATGGATCTGTAATCAACAATTGTAGATTGCATATAGTTAGGTCAATCATATGTACTCATTCTAACAAGTGTAGTACACATAATAAATCCTTTCAAGTAAGGTGGACTTAACAGTCCTATTGTAAATCTCTTAATCAAGTGCACACATAAATCAGTGTTGCTAAAGCTCTTAACAGAGTAGATCTTAACCGATCTCCACCTTAATACTCCTAAGAGGGTAGATCATCAGAAGTGATCAATTGCAAGCCTTTACCAGCTCCCTTCCATTCTGCATATAGTGAAGTTTTGTGGGTGCCATCTCCACCGTAGTTTTTACTTCCTAACAAGAGTTTTCTGCGATATCATATCTTGTGTTATGTGTTCATTACTTTCATGAATATTTCTATGAATGTTGCAAACAATTAAAGATTATGGAATAATACTACATGCATAAGAAAGAACAATAGTAATGGTCGGTAATGCAGTAATGAATGATTACTAATGATGAATTGTGAAAAGTGTTAAAATTTTTAGAGGTACTGATTCACCCCTCCCCTCTTAGTACTACTTCCCATTAATCCCAAAAATTGGTATCAAAGCTAAGTCTCTTCTTGAAAAATCTTAAAGGCTTAAGAGAAAAGATCATACAATGGAGAAGTACAAAATTGATAAGAATGTCTATGAAAATCCAAGGCCAAGAAAGATGACATGCAAGCATTGTGGAAAGCAAGGCCACACATCAAATGTATGCCGGGGCAAAATGAAAGGTATTCCTATATCTACATCTTCATTCATAGGATTCTATTATAAATGTAATAAGAAAGGACATAAAGCATATGAATGTAAGTCTAAGATAGAACAACCAAAGAAGGAAACCTACATGGACAAATACTGTCCAACATGCAACATGAATGGGCACACAAGTCTTGAATGCTGGAAAAAGAAAAGGAAAGCATGGAAGCCAAAAGGCCAAGAAACTCCCTATCAACCAAAGAGAATTGGTAATCAATATGTATGGGACTACAATACATGGAAAAACTATACAACATGTGGTAGATATGGCCACATTGCTGCAAACTACATGAGAGCATGGACCAAAAGGTCTAAAGGCTGGTCAAATCCCAGAATGGCATGCTTACACTATCACAAAGCTGGTCATCTCAAAAAGGATTGCAAATACTGAATGACAGAGACAAGAACATATCCCAAAGGAAACACCATTGAAGATATTTGGAGGGCTAGAGACAAAATGTTGAGAAAGGCTTCAAGCAATGATGAAGCTGGACCAAGCAATGCAAATGGTCACACCCCATCCAATCAATTTGGTGACATCACCACCCCCACTTGAGCTAAACAAGTAAGTATGGAACTGCACTATACCAAGTCATATTTTGCATCAGTTCCATTGTACAAATTGATGGATAATCAAAATCTTCATAATAAAGATGCATATTACGTTACTTGTTTGAATTATGAGAAAAAAACCTCATCAGTATACACATACCAAAAATCAGTGGTGAACATAATGAATGAGCTATTTACACTTACCAGAAATTGTCAGTCAACACATAAAATGGTTAAGTTACCAATGTAACCTATTACCCTTCAGTAAGAAAGCAAACTTACAAAGTTGTCACGATAGAATAATGATATCCGTCGGTAAAAGAAATTTTTTTAACAATAGTCCTGAGCATCATGTCAACACCGATGATGAATTTAAAAGTCTTCCCGATGAACTCCATCTTCATGACCCAATGATTCGTTGAGCATTTATGACAAAGTATTAGGGAAAAAAGGCTATAAATAGACGATGGGACAACTTCATTTTGCACCCGCGATTTGAAGAGAAAGCAAGAGAAAAAATAGAGCGACTGAAGAATAGAAAGCAGAGCATCCTCAAAATTGATACAAGCAAACAACATACAAAACATTCATCATTATCATTGATTGAAGTAAGTACCAAGGGCACCGAAAGATCTCTGTAGTTATTTTTTAAGAAAGCCCTAAATTACTAGAAAGCCCTAAATTTCAAGAAAACCTAGAAACTTGAAAAAAAATGGCAACCACGTTGAGAACCATAAATATTAAGAGTGAAAAAAAGAATGTGGTTAAGATGATTAAGAAAACCACTTGTGTAGATCCCAAATATAAGATATGCCCAGAGATTGCATCGCAAGCCGATGAAACTGGAGCATTTTCTAAAATTCCACCTAGGGTTTTTCTCATAGAAGATGTTAGGTCTTATATTCACTGTAAGATTGCTGAAATATGAGATCTAGAGATGGATGAAGCTTATAAGAAGCTTTGTGATGCAGAAGGAAACCTAAAGGAAGAGAAAAAACACTTAGAGGTCAAAGGGATAACTAATGTCCTATATTTCCCGAGGGACTTCAAGACCGACTGGATTAGGTTGGTGCTTAGTAGATTGCATGACCAGAAGTTGTGGTTGGATCAACCCAAATAAATAACCAAATATTTCCTTCACGCTGTCACTGGTTATCCAATCACCGACAAGTCCAAGGCTCACAAGCATCCCTCCAGGCCAGAAGTCACAAAACTCACAAAAGCTGAATGGGCAATAGAGGTCTGAAAGTAAACACCATCACTGACAAGGAACTGAGGTTCGGTGCATGTGTGATTGGTTATAAAATATTTCAAGCAAGTAGGTTGAACAACATATCTACAACATTAGTAAACATGACTTAAAAGATTGTAACCAAAGGCATACCAATGGATCTATGTGAGATCTTGTTGAAACAACTTGATGAAAACATGAACACAATCAGGTCCACAAAGACCAACACATGTAAGTTCGGTTCACTTATCATGTGTATCTTTTTCTATTTTCAAGAGTACTTTCCATCAGTTGGAAAAGTAAAGTGGGACACTACAAAACCAGTGACGTTATAGATTAGTGAACTAATCAAGTCACTAGGAGACAATTTTGAATCTATCATGACTGCATAATTCCTTGAATTCAAGGAAAAGATGATGGAAAGAACAAGGATCCCTGAACAAATTTTAGAAAACCTTAGAGATGAAATATTTTTTATTGTGGACAGATATTTCCCTCACATTAAACCGGTTGTACCAAGAACAGCTTGGTTAGCACCACTAGATTATGAAATCAAAATAGATCATGCTACAAATGCAATTGAATCTTTGATCAATGAGCCTATTGACAGCAAACAACCAAGGTTTGGAACCTATGAAGAAGCTGGATCTAAGATAAAAAGAGGCCTAGAAATAAACAAGACTGTAAAAAAAAAGGATAAAATGGTTAAGAATCTAAATAAGA
Organism: Thuja plicata; assembly: GCA_018584345.1. Classification (NCBI taxonomy): domain Eukaryota; kingdom Viridiplantae; phylum Streptophyta; class Pinopsida; order Cupressales; family Cupressaceae; genus Thuja; species Thuja plicata. The sequence continues at coordinate 210,294 of MU213340.1, forward strand.
TTCTATCGATTACAGAGGAGGAACATGAACAACAAGAGGAGACCGATGAATAGGGCACCATCAGAGAAGAGCAAGATGAACACAAATAAGATTCTGAAGAGACTGAATCTGATACACCTCCACCTCCTATAAAGAAGTAGAGGATGAGGAGTCAAACTGCTAAAACTTACACCGCACCTCCTAAGAAAGGTCAAGTAAGGACCTCTAAGAGAAAGCAACCGATAGCAAAGCAAACTAAGCAGCAAACTGTTAAGGCCACACCCCCAAAGAGGAGAAAAATAATTGGAAAAACTAAGGCTGACATAGAGGACTCAAAAGAAGATGAGACTGATGTAGTAGAGAAGAACTACAAGAATCAAACAATTGATGAGGCTGTTGGATCTATTGTTGCATCTAGCACAATGCATGAAAAAAGAATCAAACAATGGGATACACTCACACCAGAAGACCAAAACAAGATACATGATTCCATAATAAGGGAAATGGTCAAGTAAAAATATGTACTAGCTAAGTTCATCAACCAAATACCTAAAGGGCTAGGTAATAGAATATCCCAATAGTGGTCATATGCTCTACAGACTGAGAGAGAAGCAAGGGAGAGGCTACTTGTCAAACTAATGCCCCCTGAATAAAAAATTGAAGAAATCAAAGATATTATGAAGAAGCATTCAGACAAGTTTGTAGCCAAGATAAGGGCATAAAAAGTGCTAGAGGACAAGTTCATAGAGCAGGACATAATGACTGAAAAAAAATGGAGACAACTCCTAGATCTACCGATAGAGTCAACAAATGGTGAGAACCAGTTACTTCTCACCGACACACCTCATAGAGAGGAGGAGAAAGACAAAGAAAGTCCTCAGCACATTGCTTTGGACAACAGTGAAGATTTTGAACAAATTGATTTGGAAAAGGTAATGGATGATCTTGACATTCAAGACATCACAAATTATGACTCTGATAAAGATCCACAGAAGAAAGATGATGTGATATTCATTACACTTAAGGATCAGGGACAACAACAAGATTTTAAGACGTCAGATGATAAAGATATGAATGTTGTTGATGATACATGGTAGGACACATTAGTTATGGACTTAACAGAGCCAGACCCTGCAGAAAAGATATAAAATTATGAGGATTTCACTGCTCAAAAAGATCAAACCAACGAGGAGGACACCACTCTAGACAAAGCCCAAGCTAGCACATAAAGCAATATGCCTATATTAATGAAGGAAATCAATATACTAGAGGGTAATGATGGATCTATTACAGAAGACACAAGCACACCCAAAGATAAGGGTGATGCTAAAGCAACAGACACTACAAATACTACAAAGGACACCATTGCATAGCAAGCTGCTACCAATGATAAAAAAGATAACTCTATTGATCAAAATAAAGAAGAAACACAAAAGGTAGAGGAGGACAAGAAGAAAGATAAGAGTGAAGAGGAAAAGAAGGATGAGCTGGAGAAGAAAACATCAGTAAAATCTACAGAGAAACCCAAGGTGGATAGAGAGAAGTCTTCACCAAACCGACAAGTGCACCCCAAGAAGAAAACACAAGAAGCATCTTCTAAAAAACCTTCACCAATCACTTCAAAGAGAACAATGAACTAGAAATGGTAGTTCATAGATCTGCGTCCCTACAAGTCTCAAAGAAGAAGAAACGCAAGCATAAGTATCTAGTAACTCTAGATGAAATCATTGAGATACCGGTTTGTGATCCAAGGACATTGGATCCAACTGAATCGACCAAATATGCAAAACTCTGTGAGAGAAAGGAAATGCAAGAAAAATTAAGGAAATAAAAAAAGGAGGCGAAGGTACTAGAAGTGGCAAGAGGGATACTTCATAAAATAGTACCAGATGTAGATGTTGATCAGACAACCCCGATGCTTGATCAACTAGTGGTTCTCACAGAGGCAATCACATCACAGAACATCGATGCTGAAATGGTCATGGAAGAGAGACTTGAAAAGAAGTACGAGTTTAAGCTAGCTGAGAAGATAAGCCAGGAAGTGGCATTGAAAAAGGTAAAGCTTTCTAAATTGATTAGCATAATAGATCCAATAATCTTAGAAGCTATTACTTTAATACAGAAATTGTGAATACTTGATCAACTCTCACAAGAGTATACTGACAAGATAGAACAAATTGATGCTGATCTTAAGACAAGTGCACAAAGTCTCAAAAATAATGAAGAGGCAATTTAATTGCACATTGAGAAAATCAAATAGGCTTGGAAATTGAGATAGGACATACAGATTGCAGAGACTAAGTATAGAGATGAGGTAAATGAGCTCCAAGCTCAGCTCTTACTGACACTTTCAATACTACAACAAAATGTGACAGAGGCAAACACACTAATTGCCACCCCAGAAATGTCTATCCTAGAAAAAATTTATGATATGCATGCAAGGCTAGAGCTAGAGCACATGGCACTAGAACTCCTATAAGAAAAATGGGAGAAATTTCTCAAAGACATCAAGACAAACCATTCTCATATTCTTGACACATTGTAAGTTACACATTTTTGTCATCTTATAAGTTGTACATTTTTGTCATGAGTATCAAATAAAAAGGGGAAATGATATGTACAGTTTAGTTAGTATAAAGGGGAAAATGAATAGAGGAAATGATATATACAGTCATACAAATGAAAGAGAAAAGAACAGGGAATGTATAGTAAAGAGGCAAGTATACATATGTACATATATACTTATACTATACCATGCATAGAGTTAGGGGGAGTCATATAATGACAAGGATATAGACACGATGTACATACTAAACACTTTAGTATTGTGCACATATCTATTTTTTGATACTAATGTCAAAGGGGGAGGTTGAAGGAATTATATTTTTCCATTAGTATACACAAGGAAAAACTTGATCTGCACCATCGGTTTACACTATACCGATAGACAGGGCACAACACTACTTAATGCCAAGGTTCCCGATACTGCAAAGTTCAAAGCATCCCGACAAACAATATTCAGTGTTATCCAATGACAAAAAGGTTAATGAAACCCAACTTGTAAAAATAGTGCAACCTAATGGAACAACACAGAGTGGAACCCGACAGATAAAGGGAACCCAATGATCAGTTCAAACAAAGAAACCCTGACTGACTTTTAGTTCAACCCGACGACCAAGAACCGACAGTCAGTTACATCCCACAAAAAGTGGGTCTGACTTTCCACGTCAGATAAATCACTGAAGTTGTATTTATAGCTTCTTGATTTATTTTTAAATCCATTATGTGCGGAGGAAGCAACGTATTAAGTATTTTTTAAATTAGTTTTACTGATTTAAAACATACAAACTAAAGATCAAGGTCAAGTTGTAAACCTTGGATCTAAGAGTTAACATTGTAATGTGTGATTCTAAGATAGGTCAAATACTTGTATAAATAGGTGCTCAATATATTGAGAATAGTTGTTGTTCAATAAAGATTGTAGCCACAGAGAGCATCTAGAGACGAGACAAGAGAATTCATGTAGAGGAACAGAAAAGAATCAAATCAATTTCAAGAACAAGAACACAGGCTACCGACGAGCAGAGAAAGGTATTAATCAGTCACTTAAGGTGATATTATTATTATGAGAGCTTTAATGGATCTATAATAAAATTTTTTAGATTTCATACAGTCAGGTCAATCATATGTACACATTCTAACAAGTGTAGTACACATAAGAAATCCTTTCAAGAAAGGTGGACTTAACAGTCCTATTGTAAAGCTCTTAACTGAGTGCATAATTAAATCAGTGTTGCTAAAGCTCTTAATAGAGTAGATCTTAACCGGTCTCCACCTTAATACTCCTAACAGGGTAGATCATCAAAAGTGACCAATTGTAAGCCTTTATCGGCTCCCTTCAATTTTGCAGATAGTGAAGTTTTGTGGGTGCCATCCCCACCGTATTTTTACTTCCTAACAGGAGTTTTGTGCGATATCATATCTTGTGTTATGTGTTCATTACTTTCATGAATGTTTCTATGAATATTGCAAACACTTAAAGATTATGGAATAATACTACATGCATAAGAAAGAACAACAGTAATGGTCGGTAATGCAGTAATGAATGATTACTAATGATGAATTGTGAAATTTTTTAAAAGTTTTAGAGGTACTGATTCACCACTCCCCTCTTAGTACTACTTCCCATTAATCCCAACAATTGGTATCAGAGCTAAGTCTCTTCTTGAAAAAGCTTAAAGGCTTAAGAGAAAAGATCATACAATGGAGAATTACAAACTTGATAAGAATATTGAGAATAAAAAGCTTGAGATACAGATGTTCTATGAACAGTATAAAGAAGCGAGAATCAAGATGAAAGAGCTGCTGGATGAGAGGAAAGGTATGGCAACCTGGAGCAATGAAAAAGATTACCAAGAAGAAGAGATTCTAGATTTCTTTGAATCTTCAGGATCAAATGTAAGTAATACATCAGACACATTAGAAGTGAACATCACAAATCTTAAGGATATCAATCAACATCTGACAGAGAAAATAAAGATGCTGCATATCGGTCAAGAGACCTAGATGGTGAGAATGATTGATGTGATGAGTTCTGATAGACAAGCTGAAATAGAAAGAACACTAGCCACTGATTACAGGAGGAATATTATAAAGAAACTATAAGTAAAGGAGTTAGAAATTCAAAGACATGTTGAGCATCACCATGAGCTCACAAATTAGATTATTCTTATGAGTCAAGAAGAAAATAGAATGAATGTTGAACTCATTGAAAGAATAAAAATTATCGTTGAACTAAGAGAAGAAAATGAAAAACTATAGCATGAGGTTAGAATTCAGCAACAACATAATGAAGTTATCGGAAAGGCTGAAGAGAGAAATAAAAGAATGGATAATTTTCTTGAAGGACAACGAAGAGTCAACAACAACAACAGTTTAGGCTTTAGTGAAAATGGAGAATCATCAAATCAAGAAAATCCAAGACCAAGAAAGATGACATGCAAGCACTGTGGAAAGCAAGGCCACACATCAAATGTATGCCGAGGAAAAATGAAAGGTATTCCTAAATCTACATCTTCATTCGTAGGATTCTATTATAAATGTAACAAGAAAGGAAATAAAGCATATGAATGTAAGTCTAAGATAGAACAACCAAAGAAGGAAACCTACATGGACAAATATTGTCCTACATGCAAGATGAATGGGAACACAAGTCTTGAATGCTGGAAAAAGAAAAGGCAAGCATGGAAGCCAAAAGGTCAAGAAACTCCCTATCAACCAAAGAGAATCAATAATCAATATGTATGGGACTACAATACATGGACAAACTGTACATCATGTGGTAGATATGGTCACATTGCTACAAAATGCATGAGAGCATGGACCAAAAGGTCTAAAGGCTGGTCAAATCCCAGAATGGCATGCTTACACTGTCACAAAGTTGGTCATCTCAAAAAGGATTGCAAAGACTGAATGACAGAGACAAGCACATATACCGATGGAAACATCATTGAAGATATCTGGAGGGTTAGAGACAAAATATGGGGAAAAGCTTCATGCAATGATGAAGCTGGACCAAGAAATAAAAATGGTCACACCCCATCCAATGGATCTGGTGACATTACCACCCCTACTTGAGATGAACAAGTAAGTATGGAACTACACTACACTAAGTCATATTTTGCATCAGTTCCATTGTATAAATTGATCGATAGTCAAAATCTTCATAATAAAGATGCATATTACGTTACTTGTTTGAATTTTGAGAAAACAACCTCTTTAGTATACACATACCAAAAATCAGTGGTGAACATAATGGATGAGCTATTTACACTTTCTAGAAATTGTTGATCAACACATAAAATTGTTAAGTTACCAATGTAACCCGATACCTGCCGGTAAGAAAGCAAACTTACAAAATTGTCACGACAGAATACTGATATCCATCGGTAAAAAAAAATTGTTAATAATAGTCCCGAGCATCATGTCAACACCGACAATGAATTTAAAAGTCTTCCCGATGAAGTCCATCTTCATTACCTGACGAGTCATTGATAATTTATGACAAAGACTTAGGGAAAAAAATCTATAAATAGACGACAGGAAAACTTCATTTTGTACCCGCAATTTGAAGAGAAAGAAAGAGTGAAAATAGAGAGATTGAAGAACAGAAAGCAGAGCATCCTCAAAATTGATCCAATCAAACAACATATAGAACATTCATCATTATCACAGATTGAAGTAAGTACCAAGGGAACCAAAAGATCTTTGTAGTTATTTTTTAAGAAAGCCCTAAATTACCAGAAAGCCCTAAATTTCAAGAAAGCCCTAAAAACTTGAAAAATAATGACAACCATGCCAAGAACCATAAATATTAAGAGTGACAAAAAGAATGTGGTTAAGTTGATTAAGAAAAACACTTGTGTAGATCCCAAATATAAGATATGCCCGAAGATTTCACCGTAACCCGATGAAACTAGAGTGTTTTCTAAAATTCCACCTAGGTTTTTTCTCATAGAAGATGTTAGGTCTTATATTCACTGTAAGATCGCCAAAATAGATAGTCTAGAGATGGATGAATCTTATAAGAAGCTTTGTGATGCAGAAGGAAACCTAAAGGAAGAGCACAAACACTTAGAGGTCAAAGGGATAACTAATGTTGGCCTATATTTCCCGAGGGACTTCAAGACCAATTGGATTAGGTTGGTGCTTAGAAGATTGCATGACCAGAAGTTGTGGTTGGATCAGCCCAAACAAATAACTAAAGATGTCCTTCACGCTATCACTCATTATCCAATAATCGACAAGCCCAAGGCTCACAAGCATCCCTCCAGGCCAGAAGTCATAAAAATCACAAAAGCTGAATGGGACAACAGAGGTCTAAAATTAAACACCATGATCGACGAGGAACTGAGGTTCAGTGCATGTGTGATCAGTTATAAAATATTTCAAGCAAGCAGGTTGAACAACATATCTGTAACATCAGTAAACATGACTTACAGGATTGTAACCAAAGGCATACCGATGGATCTATGTGAGATCCTATTGAAACAACTTGATGAAAACATGAACACAATCAGGTCCACAAAGACCAACACATGTAAGTTCGGTTCACTTATCATGTGTATCTTTTTCTATTTTCAAGAGTACTTTCCATCAATTGGAAAAGTAAAGTGGGACACTACAAAACTGGTGACATTATAGATCAGTGAACTAATCAAGTCACTAGGAGACAATTTTGAATCTGTCATGACTGCATACTTCCTTGAATTCAAGGAAAAAATGATGGAAAGAACAAGGATCCCTGAATAACTTGTTGAAAAACATAGGGATGAGATATGTTTTATGGTGGACACAGATTTCACCCACATTAAACCGGTTGTACCAAGAACAGCTTGGTTAGCACCACTAGATTATGAAATCAACATAGATCAAGCTACAAATGCAATTGAAGCTTTGATCAATGAGCCTATTGACAACAAACAACCAAGGTTTGGAACCTATGAAGAGGCCAGATCTAAGATAAAAAGAGGCCTAGAAATAAAGAAGGTTGTCAAAAACAAGGATAAAATGGTTAAGAATCTCAAGAAGATTCTATCGATTACAAAGGAGGAACAGGAAAAACAAGATGAAACCGATGAATAGGGCACCATTGGAGAAGAGCATGATGAAAACAAATCAGATTCCAAGGAGATTGAATCTGATACACCTCCACCTCCTACAAAGAAGTAGAGGACGAGGAGTCAAACTGCTAAAACTGACACCACAGCTCCTAAGAAAGGTCAAGTAAGGACCTATAAGAGGAAGAAACCGACAACAAAGGAAACTAAGCAGCAAACTGTTAAGGCCACACCCCCAAAGAGGAGAAAAAATAATATTCATAACTAAGGATGACATAGATGAATCAAAAGAAGATGAGACTAATGTAGTAAAGAAGAATTACATGAATCAAACAATCGATGAGGCTGCTAAATCTATTGTTGCATCTGGCACAATGAATGACAAAATAATCAGACAATGGGATACATTCACACAAGAAGACCAAGAAAAATACAAGATGCCATAATAAGGGCAATGGTAAAGTACAAGTATGTACCAGCTGAGTTCATCAACCAAATACCTAAAGGGCTGGGTAATAGAATATCCCAATAGTGGTTGTATTCTCTATAGACTGAGAGAGATGCAAGGGAGAGGGTACTTGTCAAACTAATGCCTCTCGAATCTAAAATTGAAGAAATCAAAGAAATTATGAAGAAGAATTTAGGAAAGTTTGTAGCCAAGATAAGGGCATACAAAGTGCTAGATGACAATTTCATAGAGCCGGACATAATGACTGGAACAAAATGGAGACAACTACTAGATCTACCGGTAGAGTCAACAAGTGGTGAGAATCAGTTACTTCTCACTGACACACCTCATACAGAGGAGTAGAAAGATAAATCAAGTCCTCAACACATTTCCTTGGACAATAGTGAAGATATGGAACAAATTGATTTGGACAAGGTAATGGATGATCTTGACATTCAAGACATCACAAATTATGACTCTGATAAAGATCCACAGAAGAAAGATGATGTGATATTCATTACACTTAAGGATTAGGGACAAAAACAAGATTTGAAGACATCAGATGATAAAGATATGAATATTTCTGATGATACATGGCTGGAAAAATCACTTATGGACTTAATAGACCCAAACCCTATAGAAAAGATTCAAAAAGATGAGGATGTCACTGCTCAAAAAGATCAAACCAACGAGGAGGAAACCACTCTAGAAAAAGCCCATGCTATCACACAAAGTATTATGCCTATATTAATGAAGGAAATAAATATACTAGAGGGTAATGAGGGATCTACTGAAGAAGACATAGGCACACCCAAAGATAAGGGTGATTCTGAAGCAACAGACACTACAGATACTACAAAGGACACCACTATAGAGCAAGTTGCTACCGACAATCATAAAGATAACTCTATCGATCAAAATAAAGAAGAAACACGAAAGGTAGAGGAGGAAAAGAAGAAAGATAAGAGTGAAGATGAAAAGAAGGATGAGCTGGAGAAGAAAAAAAAAGAAAAATCTATAGAGACACCTAAGGTGGATGGAGAGACATCTTCACCAAAATGATTGGTGCACCCCAAGCAGAAAACACAAGAAGCATCTTCTACAAAGCCTTCACCAAGCACTTCAGAGAGAACAAATGAACTAGCAATGGTAGTTCATACATCTGTGTCCCCACAAGTCTCAAATAAGAAGAAAGGCAAGCATAAGAATCCAGTAACTCTGGATGAAATCATTGAGATAGCATTTTGTGATCTGAGGAAATTGGATCCAACTAAATTGACCAAATATGCAAAACTCTATGAGAGAAAGACAATGCAAGAAAAATTAAGGAAAGCAAAAAAGGAGGCCAAGGTACTAGAAGTGGCAAGAGGGATACTTCAACAAATAGTACCAGATGTAGATGTTGATCAGACAACCCCGATGCTTGATCAACTAGTGGTTCTCATAGAGGAAATCACATCACAGAACATCGATGCCGAAAAGGTCATGGAAGAGAGAATTGAACAGAAGTATGAGTTCAAGCTAGCTGAGAAGATAAGCTAGGAAGTGGCATTGAAAAAGGTAAATATTTTTGAATTGATTAGCACAATAGACGCAATAATCTCAGAAGCTATTACTTTAATATAGAAATTGTGTACACTTGATCAAATCTCACAAGAGTATACCAACAAGATAGCACAAATTGATGTTGATCTTAAGACAAGTGCACAAAGTCTCACAAATAATGAAGAGGCAATTAAATTGCACATTGAGAAAATCAAATAGTCTCAGAAATTGAGACAGGACATACAAATTGCAGACACTAAGTACAAAGATGAGGTAAATGAGCTCCAAGATTAGCTCTTACCGACACTTTCAATACTACAACAACATGTGGCAGAGGCAAACACACTAATTGCCACCCCAGAAATGTCTGTCCTAGACAACATTTATGATATGCATGCAAGACTAGAAATAGAGCACATGGCACTAGAACTCCTAAAAGAAAAATGGGAGAAATTTCTTGAAGACATCAAGACAAACCATTCTCATATTCTTGACACATTGTAAGTTACACATTTTTTTCACAATTTTTGGCATCTTATAAGTTGTACATTTTTGTCATGAGTATCAAATAAAAGGGGGAAATGATATGTATAGTTCAGTTAGTATAAAGGGGAAAATGAGCAGAGGAAATGATATGTAAATTCATACAACTGAAAGAGAAAAGATCAGGGAATGTATAGTAAAGAGGCAAGTATACATATGTACATATATACTTATACTATACCAATGCATATAGTCAGGGGAATTCATATAATGAAAAGGATATAGACGCGGTGTACATACTAAACACTTTAGTATTGTGCACATATCAATTTTTTATACTAATATCAAAGGGGAAGATTGAAGGAATTATATTTTTCCATTAGTATACACAAGGAAAAACTTGATCTGTACCATCGATTTACACTACACCGACAGACAAGGCACAACACTACCCGACGCCAAGGTTACCAGATACTACAAAGTTCAAAGCATCCTGACAAACACTATTCAGTGTTATCCGATGACACAAATGTTATTGAAACCCGATGACTAACAAAAGTGCAACCCAATGAAACAACACAGAGTGGAATCCAATAGATAAAGAGAACCCGACGATCAGTTCAAACAAAGGAACACCGATAGAATTTCACTTCAACCCGACGACCAAGAACTGACAGTCAGTTACATCCCACAAAAAGTGGATCTGAGTTTCCACATCAGATAAATCACTGAATTTATATTTATAGCTTCTTGATTTGTTTTCAAATCCATTATGTGTGGAGAAAGCAATGCATTTAGTATTGTTTTAATTAGTTTTACTGATTTAAAACATGTAAACTAAAGATCAAGGTCAAGTTGTAAACCTTGGATCTAAGAGTAAACATTGTAATGCCTAATTATAAGATAGGTCAAATACTTGTATAAATAGGTGCTCATTATATTGAGAATAGTTGTTGTTCAATAAAGACTATAGCCACGGAGAGCATCTAGAGACCAGAAAAGAGAATTCATGTAGAGGAACAAAAAATAATCAAATCAGTTTCAAGAATAGGAACATAGGCTACCGACGAACAACGAAAGGTATTAATTAGTCACTTAAGGTGATAATATTATTATGAGAGCTTTAGTGGATCTGTAATCAACAATTGTAGATTGCATATAGTCAGGTCAATCATATGTACTCATTCTAACAAGTGTAGTACACATAAGAAATCCTTTCAAGAAAGGTGGACTTAACAGTCCTATTGTAAATCTCTTAACTGAGTGCACACTTAAATCAGCGTTGCTAAAGCTCTTAACAGAGTAGATCTTAACCATTCTCCACCTTAATACTCCAAATAGGGTAGATCATCAGAATTGATCATTTGTAAGCCTTAATCGGCTCCCTTCCATTCTTTAGATAGTGAAGTTTTGTGGGTGCCATCCCCACCGCAGTTTTTGATTCCTAACATGAGTATTCTGCGATATCATATCTTGTGTTATGTGTTCATTAATTTCATGAATGTTTCTATGAATGTTACAAAAAATTAAAGATTATGGAATAATACTACATGCATAAGAAAGAACAACAGTAATGGTCGGTAATGAATGATTACTAATGATGAATTGTGAAAAGTGTTAAAAGTTTTAGAGGTACTGATTCACCCCTCCCCTCCTAGTACTACTTCCCATTAATCCCAATAGTAATGCTGCAACTAAGTGGCTTCATCCCTTGACTAAGGAGAATGATTACAAACATCATTAAGAATAATTTAGATGTACTTTGGCCAAAGTGACTCAAATTTATGATTTTATGGATGTTTCTTTGAAATTTTTTAGGAAATTTCACAAACACATGTAACATGACTTCATGTCCAAATTTTGAGAGACCTGGAAAAAAAATCATAGTTTTTGTCTGATGTATTTTGGTGAAAATGAATTTATGGGTTTTTGTTAATAGCCATGAAAAATTTTCTAGTATCGGTTAGCTTTCGTAGATAGTGAGTGTTGCAAAAAAATATCGTTAAAAGAGCACAATTTGACCATTTTTCATGCATATTGAATGCTATTTTTTTACTAAATCACATGTTCTACTGGTTTGAATAAAAAATATTTTCTAATTATGTTGGAAACATTAAAAAAACCTATTGTTATCTATTATATTTTACATGCAATGAATACATTTTATAGAAATCAAATCATAAGGGTTGTGTCTATTGACTATTGGCTAGCTAAATTTACCTCTTTTCCAAAAATTCATAATGTGTACCTATGATGTCAAAATTGGGCAAACAAAATATTGTTAAAAAGTTGGTTTTCAACACTTTTCAATTATGTAGGTCTCATCATTATGTTTTTTTGTTGGTTCATGTTATTCTAAAACTAAAATCATCCTTTTTTACTTTTGAGCTCACAACTTTTCTCATGATCTCAATATGTGCTTCTTATCATGTTGGTCTATATTTTTTTCATTTGAAGAGGTATCATGGGTTTTTGTGTTCATCCTTCTAGTGTCATGATATACGAGGATAATTATTTTAAGGAAGTTAAGTAGCAAAATAACTTCCTACACTAACCTTGAGGAGAGGGTAATGTAAAAACTTTGTCAGATCTTTATAACAGTTACAAAAACTTTTAAACAAAAAACATAAATAACATGTAGACTATGATATAGTGATTTACATGGGGGAAACCCTTTCTGGAGAAAAAACTACACTCCAAAAGTTGTCCAATATATTATTTAGAAATCAATCGTATATTACAATATCCTTGTAGAGTAAACTTCTCTAAAAAATATCACCACTACAGATTTAAAGATAACTATATAGCTATAAGATTCTTACACATATCTTCCATCTCACGCACCTAATATGTAGTAGATACAATACATGAAACCATCAAATGGTATTACGAAATCATGTGCTAAAAACCTCTTATAAAGTGGTGCACATCTTAAATCTCTAATCAAATATGCCTTATGATGTGTCAACACACACACAACAACACACATAACTCCCTTGTATAGCTCATTTATGCATTCAACACATTTTTATATTTCCTACTTTAGGAGACCAAACTTTTGGAGGTCATAATTTTTGAACTAGGTGTCTGATTGATGAATCGTTTGAAGTGTCAGAAAGCTCACACCATTCTCTATCACTTTTAAGCCCGATATGCTAGTTACCCACATTTTTCAGGCTATTTTGGAGCCTCTAAGGCCTTCAAAATTTAATTCATAATTTTCTTTTACAATTTCCAAAAATAGAAACTTTAGTCTATTAAAAAATTGGACATGGTCTTGTAACAAAAAATCACCAACATGCTTATCTAGTCCATTCAAACATTTGAGGAAAGAATAGGGAAAATTCATGCTCAAATAAAAAATTACTAAAATAAGTAACCATATGCAAATGCAAGGTTGAGACACATTTTCCTAACAATCTCCCATTTTTCAAACACCTTGCAAGAGAAAATGGAGTATTTACACCATAATTTAATTGCTAGGGGTCATGAGACCCATAGAGTCCAAACATCATATGAAATTCTTTATGCTCACAACCTTCGTTAACTTAAATATACAACATTCATCAAAGTCTCTACCTTAACTGGCTTCACCTTACCATCCTCAACCATTTGGGTGATCACACTATAGTGGGTTACACTATTTAACCAACTTCGACATTGAAATGAACATTTAAAAAAAATACATCACATTCAGACACCTATTGGTACTAAACAGTTAAGAATTTGAAGATGATGTAAACTAGCGATTTGTGAAATTTTGTGTGCAGATTCTAAATATTTTTTTTGAAAGTTTTGGAGTATATTTGTATCCATTTTTTCATCTCCTTCATAAACTAGTTATTAACAACACGTGAAATTTTTAAAGAGTGACATTCATTTACACTCGTGTAACTTTTTTTAAAGGGATAAAAATGTGATTATTTCAAATTTAGGTTTGTATCACTGGTATATAGTGATTACAATTGGTTTCATTTGATTATGTTGATTTTTTTTATTAAGTTTTGAAGAGAAGTTAACCATAATTTAGACATAGGTTCACTTACACACTCATAACTTAGCCTCTATGTATCAAAATTCAATTTTTTTGTTTGAAAGAGGACATCAATACCTAGTGCCTAGATATTTTTTAAAATTTATTTTTCTTTTTTTACTATTTTCCTATAAGCGTTGACCAAACAAGTTGATATATAGTGAAAAAACTATGTATAGTAAAACTAAAAATACAAATTCATAAAAAACTCAATATATATTAAGATCATAATTATTGTAAATATCATTTCGAGTAGCACCATCCTACATTTGGGTTTTTCAATATTTATACCAGAGCTCTAAAGGCCATAAATTTGCAGAAAGTAGGATAGTTTGGGAGAGAAGTCCATGGAAGATAGGTTCAATCAAACTTATGTTCGATCAAAGGGAGTTCTTAAAAACCTACTAGGATAATATCAAACTTATCTTCTATAAAATATATGTGGCACAAATTCTCCAATGACATATTCTAGGTTTTGATCGAATATATGTTATATTCGATCGAACCTATATGCATCATGAATTTTGATCAAAATTAATAAGCATGTCTGATTGAAACTTTGGGTTCAATCGAACATGCTTCCTAATCATTTTGCCCCCACCCACATTTACCCTTCATGGGTAAAAGTGTAACCCACTATTGTGGGATCACCCAATCCCTAACTAAATAATACTAAATATTAATGTGCTTGGTTTTGGCATAGAAAGTTGGGTTCTTTGCTAGGAAGATTGCATTATAACTGCCACAATAAATTATTATTGATCTTTTTTTTAAATTCTAATATCTAAACATAGTCTCTTAAGTGAAATGGTTTCATTACAATCATGATTAGTTATCATATACTCAAATTTAGTAGTGGACAAAGCCACCACAACCTATCACTTACTCATCCAACTAATTGCACCACCTAATGATGTGAATACGTAAGCACTAGTGGATCTTCTGCTATCAATATCACTTGCCCAATTTGAATCCACATAACCAAAAATCTCAAAGGAAAATTTATCTCCTATCATATTCCCATTATAACACAAATAATAGTCTGAGGTACCCTTCAAATATCTAAAGACTCTTTTAATTGTATCCTAAATAACTCTACTAGGATTATGCATATATTTGGAAACAACTCCCACTGCTTGGGAAAGGTATGGTCTAGTACAAACCATGACATACATCAAAATTCCAAACACACTCTGGTAAGGTACTATGTTCATGTTTTCCATCTCTGATGGGGATGTAGGACAATCTAAAATATATAACTTTATTCCAACTGTAAAAGAAACATACAATGGTCTAGAATCCTGTATGGTGAACCTTTGTAAAACTGAGTTCATATACTTAGTATGGCCTATCCATAGATTTTTGTTCACTCTATCTCTTCTAATTTACATTCCAAGAATGTGTTTAGCCACACCAAGATCTTTTATTTCAACCTTATCACCAAGTTGAGACTTCATTTATATAAGCATACCTTTCCCTTTTCTAATGAATAACATATCATCAACATATAATGTAATGTATAGGAAATGACCACCATCAGATTTATAATAAACATAGTGATCTTATTTAGAATTGTCAAATCTCAAACTCAACACATATGTATCAAATTTACGGTACCACATGCTAGGACTCTATTTGAGTCCATATAGATATTCCTTCAATTTACAAATCAAATTACTTTTACCTTCTACCACATAGAGCTCTAAGTGTGTCATGTAAATATCCTCTTCCAAATCACCATGAAGGATAGAAGTTATCATATCTATTTTTTGAACCTCTATATCATAAGCAACAAAAATACAAAGAAAAAATCTAATGGATGTTATTTTTGCAACAGGATAAAATATCTCACTCTAATCAACACCCTCAACCTAAGAGTGGCCTTTTGTGTTGGAAATAAGGATGGAGTAACTGAGAGGGGAGGGGTGAATCAGTTACCACAAAAATAAATCCACAAGTCCCTTAGATGTCTTTAATATATATATTACTGTTACTCGGTGAATTAACCTTATATTGTTGTGTAAACATTCACAGTGAT
>MU213340.1:227272-249989 GCA_018584345.1 Thuja plicata
TTCTCAATATATTATTCTGGAGTGCTCGGTAGACTCTGTAACTTGCTTCTCTTACCGTCTGAACTCGGTAGTCTTGGTAAACTGTCTAATGACTGATATGACATTCTGAACTCGGTAGACTCTGTCTGATGACTGATATGACATTTGTGTAACATCAAGGACAACACACAATTAATCAATTGTTTCCAACATTTTGAAACCAAATTTTCTTTATACTTCTTAATGCTTCTATCTAAACCAATCTTTATCTTGAATACCCATTTACAACCACCACATTTTTGTCCTTCAAACAATGGTACACTATCCCATGTATCATTCTTTTTCAAATCTTTCATTTCTTCATCCATAGCAATTTTTTCAGGATTCTACATCATTCATACTAATGCCCCTTCTACAGATATAAGTTCATCTGCACTAGTATTTAAATAAAAACTATATCTCCAATCATCAGGATAATACCTTTTAGATGGTTGTTTATGCCTTTTAGACCTTTGAACGAGCTTACTTGGAGGTTCTTTGTCCTCTTCTAAAGATTTAGAGCTAGATGAGCTCTCCTCAACTTCTTGTCTATATAGGGGCCTTAATTCAACTTTCTTAGGTGTAGAAGGTAGTTGAATCACATCTTCCTTTTTAGTTTGTTCAGGCTGTAATAAAATAGAAAAAGGCTTAGTTTCTCTAAAAATAATGCTTCTAATATGTATTACGCTATGTGAAACAAGGTCCTAATGCTTATATCCTTTAACACCATGACTATAACTGATTAAGATACATTTCACAGTCTTGTTCTCCAAATTTGTTTGCTTCTCCTTTGGTTTATATGCATATGCCTCACAATCAAAAAATGTCTCAATGAAGGCTTATGAATGAACCATGCCTCCATAGGCATTTTATCAAAAAGAGTTGATATAGGAGAATTATTGATTAGGTAGAAAGCAATTGCAACCACTTCAACCAAAAATATTTTCTCTAGTCCAACACCACTCAACATACTTATAGCCTTCTCCATCAATGCCATGTTCATCCTTTCTAAAACTCTATTATAGTGTGGAGACGAAGTTGTCTTCTGCCTATTAATGCCACAATCCTTATGAAATCCATAAAAATCATTAGAGAAAAATTCACCGCTAATATCATTCCTCAAGCATTTTATTTTCCTTCTAGTATGCAATTCAACATTTTCTTTAAATTCTTTAAATTGACTGAAAACATCAAATTTACTCTTTAAAAAATATACCTATGTCCTTCTGTTATAATCATCAATAAATGAAACATAATATATAGATTTTCCAATGGAAGGAACATCTACAGGACCAAACACATCAAAATAAATAAGATCCAACATACCACAAGACTTTTGATCAGAACTCGACTAAAACTGGATGTAGTTTGATTTTATGCAATGCTTATAGAAATAAAAATCAAGATTACAATAATTCAAACCTTTAGCAGGGTTTTTATTTTTCAAGGTTCTTAGACCCTTCTCTCTAATGTGACAAGTCTCTTGTGCCATAACATAGTCTTATTTGTAGGTAAATTTTTAATTCAGAAGAAAAAGAACCCTTAGCTCAAAATCTATGACCATCTATCAAAGATGAAATCCTCACCTTTTCTAATGAAGTATCCACAGATTTGGACTTCAAAAAAGTACTATTTCATTGATGAGTGTATGCATCCAACTTATACAATGTGTCAATTCTGACACCTCTAGCAATCACCATAGAACCTCTCACCATTTTGCATGATGCATCAAAAAAGAATTCGTGCATACCCAAATCTATTAGCTTTCTCATAGATAAAAAATTTCATCTTATACCAAGGAGATAAAACACACCATTAATATTTCTTATTCTACAATCAGAAAACTTGATTCTAACTTTATCATGATGAATAATATTTAAATGATAATTATCAGCCAAGTACACCTTACCTCGATCAAATTCTTCGTATTCAAAAAAATAATCATTATTAGTGGTCATATTAAAAGATGTACCTAAGTATAAATACCATACATTTTCACATGCATGGGTGGCCAAAGATGCAATGAATGCAACACCATCTTCTTTCTTAGACTTAGAATTAGAATCAAATTTCCTATTTTTCTTCTTCTTTTCATCTTTGCAGTCTTTATGAATATCTCCAAGCTTACTATAATTCTATCAAATAAATTTGGACTTTCCAACAGATTTGGATTTATCCTTGGATTTGGATTTATCACACATCTCATTCTTCTTATCTTTTTCCTCAGGTCTTCCATGAACAACTAGGGATTCCTTGACACTAATAGATACCTTCATCTTCATATTTTTAGAAAGAAAAGAACTCACCACATCTTCCATCATCAAAAAAAAAAAATTACTATCAATGGCTATAATGAGAAAATCCCACAAATTAGAAAAAGAAAAAAAAAAGATCTAACATTTCTCCTCCTCGTCCATCTTGACACTAACTGATGCCAATTGAGCCACCAACATATTGAATGCTTCCAAATGGTCTATTATGTTTCCACCCTCCTCCATTCTCAAGGATTATAGTTTCTTCCTCAAGAAAATCTTATTTACTAAAAATTTCACTTGATACATCTCACGAAGCTTCTTCCATGGATCCTTTGCAGAGGAATATTCATGGACATTGATTAAAATGGACTCAATGAAGAATAATATGATTAGGCCCTTGGCTTTATGGTTCATAAAAATATATTTAGCAACCTCATATAGATCTTTAGGTTTAATGGAATTATCATCAATAGCCTCCCACAGATGTCAATCTATTAGTAGATCCTCCATATTCATCTTCCACATTCCAAAATTATGTCCCCTAAGGCCTTTCACATGGTGGTAGGGTTTTTTTCCTAGATTTCTAGTGATATAGTTAAAGGTGAGAATGAGGCTTCATGGGAAAAATAAACATTTTTCTTCTTCCTCTTCTTCCTTTAATATTTTGTTTTTTTTAAAAATGACCTAGATGGTGAGAAAGCAGATAGTGACCAATTTTTGGGCTAAATTTTTTTTTTTCTTTCCCCTTCTTATAGTCCTCTGTATTCCTTGATGGACCACGAAATTCAAACCTACCTAAAAACCTTTATCATTCTTAGGATGATAGGGTTTACAATTTGATATTTTTGAGGATATTGTTTTTCCTTCTAATAAGGTTGAAAACTATGTTATAAATGATTTTAAGGAGTTTTTTCTTCCTCTAGAGAGTGTGAAATTAGATTTGTGGTCCTCTATTTTTGTAGTTGCTACTCCTTTTGTTTCTATTCTTGAGCCAGCCCCTACTATTTTTTATATTGTCTCTATGTGCACTACTTCCTCTTAGTTGGTTATTGCTCCTAACCCAAACCTCGATGGTAGCTATCTTGGTTTGTTGGCTACTGCATCTTCTTCATTAGATATTCTTCTTTATTTAAATTCTAAGGGTTTAGAAGAAGGATATTCTATTGGAAGTTTAGTTTTGGGCATCTCTCTTGTGGATTTGGAGGATACACAAGTCTACACTGATGTTAATGACTCTTTGATTTTTGACTTGTTGGATTGACTTAAGATCTCACTTGTTGGAATATTTTGGGGGAATCAACCCATTATAGATATTGGGAGAAGTGTTGGAAAAATGGTCAGTACTTCCCTCGGGATTCATGATAAGGGACTAACTGTCTCCTGTGGATTCTATAATTTTAGTGGTTGTATCGAGCATTTACAGGTCAATCTTTTGGTGCAACAATAACCACACTTGTAAAAATTGGTATCAGAGCTTGGTCACAGGTTTGAATCCCCTCCGGTAACACTGAGGGGGAGATTGTTGGAAAAATGGTTAGCACTGTCCTCAGGATTCATGAAAAGGGACTAACCACCTCCTATGGATTCTATAAGTCTAGTGGTTGTATCGAGCATTGACAGGTCAATCTTTTGGTGCAACAGAAACCACACTTGTAGTAAGAAGATGTTTCCATTAGTTTGGGAGATGTGGTGGGGTCAAGGTATCTTCTATGTTGGATGGTTTTTTCTTTTCTTCCTTATCTTTCCAAGAGGAAATCTCCAAGATTATTGATGATGACCCTTGGTTTCTAGGTTTAAATGTTCTTAGTCTTCAAATTTTTTAAATGTTCTTAGTCATCAAATTGGTCTCCCAATTTTAATCCAATTACCAAAATTTTAATTCTCTTATTTGGGTTCACCTTCCTAGGTCACCCTTGGCATTTTGGAATTAAATTTTTTTTCATGATTATTGCTAACTATTTTTGACAATATTGTATGACTAATAACATCACTAAATCTATGAGGAGGTTGTATTATCTATATTTGTGTGATTATGAGTAAAAACCAAAATCTCTCTCTCAAATTATGTTTTCTTTCTAATTTGGTACTTGGGTATAACATATAGACTATGGAGACTCCTTAATGATCAACCACTCTTGTAGAGTTGTGGGTCATGCCACTAGTGCCTACTTGAAGAATACAAATCAATTTTTTTTAGAAGAAGAGTGATGTTTCAAATGCTAAGACAAATTCCCTTCAAGAGATTCAAAAAATTTGATTCCAAATTTAAATCTCAAGTAGAATGTTCAAAGTTGACCTACTCAGATAATAAGTTGGCACTAGTTGATGTTTCTATATGATATCCTATAACCCCTTGTGTCAAAAAACTTATGTAAGATTTGAATATGAAGGTAGCCACCCAAGAACTAGAAACCAAATGAGAAGCACAATGAAAAGAGAGAATGAATATGACAAGAATAACTTGTATTATCACCAAGAAGCAATAGAATCAATTGGAATAACTAGATTGACTGGATTGATTGAACTGGAATAATCATTACATAGGATACCCCTTGGTTATAGAGAAAATGTGATTACAAAGGAGTGAATGAGACAATAGTAGGTTTCATTGTCTCATTACATGATAACCAACATAAAAATCTATCGCTCCATGAAAGACGGATAGGTAAAAGTGTGATAACACCACAAAAGGTGGATCATCCATCTCAGGTGGAGTCACATGTCCACTAAAGGTGGATCACCATCCAAATTGGAAAATTCCATCCACTATAAGTGGATATGATAAAATAATAACATGATAAGTCTACGTAAAGTGGAAATGCTCCAACTATTCATTTGCAATTCCCCAAGTAAGCTTAAGTAGAGTGTAATTAGGACCTAAGTGAGAAATAAAAGAGATAAAATGTCTTAATTACACAAACAACCCCCTTAAGTGTAACCTAGGGAGAATGCACAAAAGCTAACAATGCAACATGGGTCCTAGATACGAGGCTATGTTAGGTATCCATGTACAAATGCAATGCAGGGTAAGTGCAAGAAGTCGGGTCGCAATTCGGGAGATGATTTCCTATCCTTGGGAATCCCACTAGAAACAGGTACCCTTTTTGAAAAAGATGTGTACCCATTAAGGTTATGGTTCCCGATCCAAAAATTTGAAATGGGTACCCATTTTCCTTCAAGCACTCAAGATAAAAAAAGGTATATATTTTATAAAACGGTACCCATTTCACAAAAGTATTTAATTTTTTGAAAAAAAATTGTTGACATCATTTTCAACTAATCTCATTAGGTCGAGACACATGGAGAGGAACTATCTAAGAATAGGTATACGTTTAGATAGTCCCCACCAGAACCCAATAGCCTAAATCTTCATCCCAGGCATGCACAACTCTTCCTTATTAAGATGTGTTTATTTTTTAACTAAAAATTGTGAAAAATGTAGAGATTAGGGTTTAAATTTATTGAAAATTCGTAAGGAAAATATCAATTTTTTTTTATTGTTAAGTGAATATTTTATTTTATTTTATGTTTATGTTTTTCATGAAATATTAAACTCAAAAAGATAAAACCCTAGAAACATAAAATACTAAAATAAAAAACCCTAGAAATGTAAAACTCTAAAACAGAAATCCATATAAATGTCAAATTGTAAAATGGCACAAAACCCTCTTTTATACATACAATGTCGATATTCCTTGAAATTATTTCTAAAGCATGGCATGAAGTACATGGAAACTTTATGTTTTTATTCTCCGAGGACACCAATGCTTATTTGAATATAATAGAAGTCAAATAAATGAAAAAATCTCCATATCAATGCATGTTAAAGAAAATGTAGTTTTAACATTTAGACTTGGTTCATTTCATGAGGAACCCTTATTTTTCTAAAGTTATACATTGATGGAACTCGAGGTAGAGGAAAGTTGTCATGGTGGAGAATAAAGTATTCTTTCTTTGTTAACTTTTGATTGTCCATACACTTTGATATTTCATCCAATATTTGTGAAGATGCTCTAGAGTCCTAAATTTTTCCTTTATCTACTCTTGAAACTTGTTTTCATTAGCTTCATTTAAATTTTGTCTTCACTAGATTTAAAGTTTGTATTCATTGTGTCTTGATTTCTATCGATGGCTTAAAATTCATGTTTGATCATTCTTTCATAATTTTGGGGGTTCATCACATAGTGTGATGTTTAAATGGTTTGATTATTAATGGTGCAAACAATGTGTAAATCCACACAAGTCTCACACAATGTTCATGTCATGATTGGGCTCTCTTGGTGGATGTGTTGCTAGTGGATGTGAAGGAGGAGGTAGAGTCTGATAAGGAGACAAGTGGTGGGAGGAGGGTTTCCCTGTTGTAATCAAGGAGGTGTTAATATCTCAATGTGTTCATGAGGATGGTGCCCCCCATTGTGATCCCACTAGTTCAAAGCTCCAGTCAAAAGTTATTATCATCGATAAAAAAACTCTTTCATAATTTTTTCAAAGATTAATTAGTGAGGGTTTGTACTACATCCCTTACCCTCATATCAATGAGATTTTATACTTAGTGAGGGTTTGTACTATATCCCTCACCCTCATATCAATGGTGTTTTAAATAATACTCTACTAATGGATATGTTGTGTCTTATAATACTACCAACGTATTCTTTTCTTTCTTTCAATTCAACCTAAGATGATATCAATTGCATCTCATTTCCTATATTTTCTCTAGCATATCATCTAGTTCCTCATACAAAATTTAATAAAGAAAACATATTAAAAATGATGTCAAAGTGAATATAAAACCATAAACAAGGATTTACAATATTGAGTGCTACTAGAAATACAACCTAAAAAGGATGACAACAAACAATGGACATAAAATACATGATCATTCAACACCTAAAAGGATGAAAACAAAAACATAAAAAGGATGGAAAAAAGTTCAATGAACATAAAATACATGATCATTCAATTACGTTGATAGGAACTCAAGGTGAACCCATATTATTGATAAAAAAATAAAATTATAGAGGACATTTACAAATCCATTATGCATGTTGGATCTATGCAATAAGATAAGGAATATATTTTAATCCTTTTAGGCACCTAGAAGATAGTCAAAGACACGATTCATATATAATTGAACATGTTTGTAGAAGAATATGGTTTGATGTGTCTAACCATGTCAAGACAACATGATAGAAATGATTTAAAATTTGTAACTTATTTGTTCTATTCTAAATCATGTTAGAAACTAGTTTGTGATGGTATTCTTTTTTTGGCATGGTTTTTGGTAACACTCACTTTTGTTGTGTACTTTTAAAGGTAAAACTGTTCTCTTTAATTTATATTACTTGATTGTAAGGTAATATATACTATAGATTCATCATTAAGTAATTGTAAATTTAAATTTTTATATATATGAATTTTCTCTATATACATGTCTATTATGGATGAGTTTGAGATAGATGATATTCTAGGTCACAATCCTTCACTTCCACCTAAAAACCTTCCACCTCAACTTAAAAACCCCCACCTTTGCCTCTTCTGCCACTTCCACCCCCTTCAACTCTAGAACATGCTGTTGATGACTCATCTCCTTACAAGACAATATTTTTGAAAATGTTAACACTATTATAGATAATATCACTACAATTCACAATGAGCCACATCCCCCTCCTTATTTATTGTGCTTTACAAATTTGATGCAGTCTATCATAGATCATATCAAAGCCATTAATGTTGACCTAGATAGGTTTAAATGGTGGTGAGATGAGAGGCATGCCTTTTATGCATATGGACTCTCTTATAAGTAGGTCAATGATTTGTCCATTACAAAATCACAATTATCCCTTTACTTTTTTGACCCAAGCACTAAACTTCCAATTCCTGCAAACAAGAGAAGAGTTTCCATTAGGTGGTGTCAAAGTCTACATATAGCTTCAGATTTTTGGGAGTGATATTGGATGGTATTTTACCATCCACCACACACTAATCATGAGGTGGCCTTGTATTTTTTTGAATAAATTATGTGCTGAAATTGAATTGGGGAAAAATCCAATTATTTTGCATGAGATAATTTTAGGAGGTTGGTGGCGGCATGCCAAAAACCAAGATGAGAGAATGGGTTACAAATGTGACTTGAATATCACATGGTATTACTCTTAATCCTCATCCTACTCCAATTTTATATTACTTATACAATATCGAGGTGTGGTTTCTGCATTGGGTACATTGATTTCCCTTTCAGGCAATATGAGTGAGAAGTCCACATAGATGATGGGCCCCCCACCACATTGCATTATTCCATGAGCTGCAGGCATATATGTGTGGGTAGGATTTCTCTTACCTCTTCTAAAGTAGCTCATGGTGGAGATTATATTGCATCTTATGTCATTTTTCTCTGCATCGAGGATCATCCTACAGAGGTATTTATATAAATCATTGTTAGAAAAATATAATTTATACAATATCAATAATTATATATTTTAAATTCCATAACATGTAGATTTTTTGGTGTATATATGATGGATCCTATGTCATCTAGTACCATGGACATGACTGATCCTTTCCATTTTTCATCCACACCTAGAGATATTAGCACACCCTTCATGGTATGCACATTGATCTATAGATTTAAGTATATTTGAAATAAAGAATTAAAACTTGAGTTTAATAAAATGCACGATATATCTTCATATTCAAATGCATGATATAGCTCTTCATTTGGTTTATCATATTTGTCTTTTGTCTCAATAGGTGTCAACAAATTTTTTTCCATTATTCAACCCATTATATATTCTCGCATGCTTCCCAATCACCCGCAACACAAAATTGACAAAAACATGCAAGCTTCCTAGTCCATATAGTCTAAGTGTTAGAATCAGAATTGTTAAATTAATGTCATCTTGTTGACCAATTGATTTTATCACAATCATGTCATGAAAGGATATTCTACTCTTCAAATATCCAAAAGGTTTCACATTATGGTTTTCTCTCTTGATCATGTAGATAATATTAAATTGTATCATTCAACAATTACATGCACATCTTTAAATGTGACTTTATCCTCAAATATTGGTTACCCTCTACAAAGGGCTCTCTTAACCCATGCACCAAATCCATTGTGTTTTCCTTTCTGATGCCTAGCCTCAAAAAAAAAAGATTCACATATGTTGGATGTTAGTTTTCTTGTGTGTCCTACTCATCTAATAATACATTCTAGCATTCTTGAACTATCCTATGCAATTATCTGACCATATTAGATGTTGTGTCATTTTTTATTTCTATTAAATTATCATAAAATATCTTGAATAAATATTGAACAAAATCTAATGAGTGTAATTGATTATCGCTCACATAGAAGTGGTACTTTCTCAAAAATAGTTTGATTATCTTTTGTACTATTAGGTGCATGCCTATATGCAATGTGAACAAAAATTGCAACTTGCAAGCATTTAGTTCTCTATAAAGTCAATAACTGGAAGTATACTACAAACTAGAAATGTGTTCTTGTATATATTAAACTACCCAGCAATCCATGAATCATGTTGGGAGTGTTTCACATATTTGGGTATGATCTTACACTTAAATTCACTGATAAATCCATCTACACTAACTTTTTCAGTACGTTATTAGATCGCATCCTCTTCTAACCTTTCGATCCTTTGATTAATACTCAAAATTTTAAAATATTTTACATCAACTAATTTCTTTCCAAAATTATTTGAAACATTCTCACGTAAACATTCACTTAATAATTCAAGGTTTCCACATATATCACATACACTAGAGACACATGCATTTAAAAGAAATAATTATTCATTAAGTGGTTTACAAAACAAAGTTGATATTAGCTCATTTATTGTTTGAGGTGGTTGTACCATCCTAAAAAGTAAACATATATAATAATATGATCCTTTAAGCCTCATTTTAGTATGTATGGGTTCCCACCTTGGTTTCATGTTCTCCTAATGCTCACCATACCTTTAATTTAATATTATAAGTCTGTGCTAATTTAATTTCTTCAAAACTCGAGGTAAGACCTTATTGCTAAGTGTGATCCTTTATTATTTCTCCTCTTAAATAAATTATTTCTCTACATAGGCCCTTTTTTACCATTTGTGGCATTTTTACCCCTTTCCAACCTCAAATTCGTTGTACCTTCTTTTCTGGCATCTACCCTATCGCCTAGGCCTCCCATTCCAATTTCATCACATTATCCTAGGTACATAAAGTTTGAAACATTATGTACCAAGGTACATAGAATTTGAGACATTATATACCTAGGTACATAACATTTGATATGTTATGTACCCACCTAAAATGTCTCAAATCTGGCCCAGAGCCCTTTGTCAGTGTTTTGGTGGAAAAATAGTTCTCCTGGTCAGACTAGCTCAATTTTGAATCCAAAAATATTGTTAGAGTTATAAAATGGGCATATCCCTCCTCATTTTGACATCAAGTAAATATTATCATCAAGGACAATCAAGATCAAGATTTCAAGAGCACTCTCAAGGTCTTCAAGAATCCAAGTCTTCAAAAGCATTCTTCTTTTTCTTCATACAACATTATGGAAATCTACAACATCCATTACACAAGGATTATCTTTCATGATTTCCTTTTGGTTTTTTGTGGATTACAAGCTATAGCATTAGCATTTGTGATCACATCCAAAGAGGCATTGCACCATCAAGGTATAAAGTGATTTAAGATTTAGATCTAGCTTCTATTTCATATCAACAATATTTCCTTTATGTAACTTCATTACATTTTCAAGGTTGATTCCTAAATAGGGGTTTGACTAAGGAAATCCCCTTTATCCAACCTTTTTTCTCATTTTTCTATGTGCAACATGTTAAAATTCTGGATCAGATTAGTAAGTTGTATTTTAAATTTTATCTCCTTAATTTCTTGTGTTTCTCACGATAATTTTCCATGCTAAATTACTGTGTATGAAAATCACAAATAATTCTCCAAATTATTGTCTCTTTGAAAAAATATATGCATGGTTATAAGGTACAGATTGTACCCATACTACAGAGGATTATTTAATGTGTTATCTATCAAATATGTCAATGTATACACTTGAGACTGTGTAACCTATGTATCACTATGTATTATCTCTATTAGTCTCAGCGTACATTAATATGTTGTGGGCAGAGTACATGGAGTCATGCCCACAATGGAGCATGACTCTACATGGAGTCATGTTCCATCATGGACATGACTCCACAAATTAACTAATCCCTTTACTCTAATAAAAATTGACTATTAAGTCGATAACATGTACCCCGATTTACTTTGGAGAGTTGATTTATTAATTCGTTGATATTTAATATGTTTAATAATAATATAAAGTATATTATATATAATATTTTCTTATGTGATATAAATATATTAATTTAATAATATAATCATATTTATAATTTCAAATAATTATATTTATATGTGTGTAATTATATAATAAAGAATCATTCTTTATTATATACATACATATATATTTTAACACGATTAATTTCATTATTAATTTGATTATCTATCTCATAGACTTTATCCGATCGAAGCTACACTAGAAACATGAACACTCCCTCTTAGTGAGGGAGGATAATGAGTATAGTAACACAAACTACAAAAAGAGATATTACATCAATTTAATATCAAACTGAATGATATGTTCACAGATATCCACCATAATGATATCATCTCATGATATCAAGAGTAATGGCCTATAAATATTAAGTCTCATGATATTCACCAATTACCCTCATTGTCCATAAGGTATGTGCACAAGTATCACCCAAGTGATACCTACCATAGGGACATCATATACATGGTTTATACATGGATGTTAATCCACCATGATATATTTATACAATACAACTAGTAGATATTTGTGACCATATATTTCTCTCAGTTGTTATTCATTTACAAGACATGATCTATCATGATCTTCTTAGATATCAACTATATGATATCCATCATGATAGAAGGTCAAGTTATTGTAAGATTGTCACCTTTCGATAACTCCTAGAAGTACAAGTGATAATCATTTAGAAGTTGTCACTTTATAATGATGTATACAGGGCCCATAAAGTCATGAAATAACACTCATGATTAAAATTATAGAAAAATTCCATTAGTGCAATGATTTAAAGATGTTTAGACCCATTCTCACTAATTACAACCATACCAAGCTTACCTCTGAAGTATTCTACCTTCATTTTTGCAAGAGCCTTGGTAAGGATGTTTGTTATCTGGACATTTGTGCTAACATACCTCAACTCAACTACATTTTTTTCCACCATGTCTCTAATGTAGAGATAAGGTATCTCAATGTGTTTAGATCTATTATGAAATACTGGGTTCAAGGAGAGTTTTATGCAACTTTGGCTGTCATAGTGGATGATGGTAGGTTCTAGTGGCTTCCTGAATAATACAACTAGAAGCTTCCTCAATGATATTGTTTCTCGTGCTCCCATAGATGCTGCAATACTCTGCTTCTGTGGAGCCCTGAGAAACTAAGGATTGTTTTGTGCTAAACCATGATATCATAGTTGATCCTAAACTGAAGCAATCTCTTGAGGTTCTTTTCCGATCCATAATATTTCTAGCCCAATCTGAATCGGTGTACCCATGCAAGTTAAGATCTACATATTTATATCTTAATCCATATTTGATTGTGACACAAAGATACCTTAAGATGTGTTTAGCTGCTACTAAGTGTAATTGATTTGGTTCACACATGAACTCACTAAGGTCATTCACTAAATATCAAATATTTGGTCTGGTGATCGCCAAGTACACTAGAGATCCAATTATTTGTCTGTAGAGAGTAGGATCTGCGGGTTCTGAGTTAGTATTTGTTTCTATTAACTTGTGCATATTTGTTTCCATTGGAGAAGACATAGGTTTTCAATCCATCATCCCTAATCTTTTCAGGATGTCAGTAGTATAATTCTCTTGATTTAGGATAATTTCATTTGCATGCTACCATACTTCTAAACCTAAGAAGTATTGAAGATTTCCTAAATCCTTCATGTCAAATTTGGATGATAGATCCTGTTTGCACTTAGTGATGAGATGATATTCTCTTGTGATTAATAAATCATCAACATAAAGAATCAGAATCAACATTTCTCCATCTATTACCTTGAAGTAGAGATTTGAGTTTGCGTCATTTTTGGAGAAACCAAGTTTTGATAGATAATGATCTATTCTTTCATACCACGCTCGAGGAGCTTGTTAGAGACTATATAGTGCTTTCTTCAATTTGCAAACATGGGACTGTTTCTCATGCACTACAAATCCTTCAGGTTGTTCCAGGTATACTTGTTCAATCACACCATTTAGGAAGGTAATATTTACATCCATCTGATGAATTTTCTATTTTTTAGCTACAATAATATCAATTACAACCCTCGCTGAGGTATACCTGGCAACTAGAGAAAATGTTTCTTCATAGTCAATACCTTCTTTCTGTGAGAAGCCTCTTACAAAAAACCTAGCCTTGTGTTTTTAAATGCCTCCATATGTTGAATGTTTGATTTAAATAACCACTAGGAGGAGACCACTGATTTGTCTTTGGGTCTAGGTGCAATATCTTAAAAATCATTCTTTAGAATGGATTTATACTCTTCAGTAATGGAATCCTTCCAAGTTTGATGTTGAAGAGCTTCCTCGACATTTGAAGGCTCTGAAAATATGAGTTCATTCATGAGTGAAACATAGCTGGAAAACTTATTTGGTCTTTTTCTTTCTTTGAAAGTTCTTATGGGGCTGCATAATTTCCACCTTCTTAAATCATCTTCCTATCCCATAGAGGTTTTTTCTTATTTACTATAGATTCATTATAGATTTCCATGGATTCAATGAAATTATTGTCTTTTATGATTCCTTGAGTCTTCCTCTGAATCTTAGGAGAGGGATCCTTTTGAGGATATTCACCATTTATTTCATTTTCATCGTTGGATCTTCTAAATGCAATATCTTCTTCAAATATTACATCTTTGCTTAAATCAATGTGTCTTTGTCCTAGAATGTATACTTTGTAGGATTTTGAAGTTTCACTATATACAACAAGAATTCCCTTCTTCCGAGAGGGTTCTAATTTATATCTTTTCTATTTAGGAATTTGAATGTAAACTGGACAACCAAATATTCTCAG
The DNA here is from genome assembly GCA_018584345.1 of Thuja plicata. Lineage (NCBI taxonomy): Eukaryota > Viridiplantae > Streptophyta > Pinopsida > Cupressales > Cupressaceae > Thuja > Thuja plicata. The sequence goes on from MU213340.1 coordinate 241,700, forward strand.
ATGACTTATATTAGGTTTAATTTCAGTGAATGCTTCTCTAGGGTTTTTTTCTAGATGAGAGTGTGGGCATCTATTCTAGATGTATACTACAGTACTAGACACTTCAGCCCAAAGATAAGTTTCTAGGTTTTGATCATGCATAATGGAATTTGTAGCCTCAACAATAGTTCTGTTCTTTCATTCTACAACTCCATTTTTTTAGGATTGTATGGAACAGTGAACTCCCTCTTAATCCTAGCATTTTTACAAAAGTTTTGAAACATTTCTGAAGTGTATTCCCTCCCATTGTCTTTTCTTAGTGTTTTAATCCTCTTTCCTGAGATGTTTTCTACTGGAGCCTTAAATTCTTTAAGCTTCATAAATTTTTTGTTATACTCTTTACATTTTAGAAAGTATATCCATGTCTTCCTAAAGTATTCATCTACAAAGATAATATAATACAAAAATCCTCCTATGGAGGGAACATACATAGGTCCACATAAATCAGAATGAACAAGTTCTAGTACAGTTTTAGATTGTCTTTTACTATTGTGAAAAGTGCTTTTGGTGTTCTTCCCTAATGCACAACCTTTGCAAGTCCCTTCATGTTCAGTTTTGAGCCTAGGTAGTCATGTTACTTGGTGCAGGAGAACCTAGGGGTTAGATTTGGTTAACCCTCAATTATTTTTTTGGGAAGACCTTATTAGGGTCATGTGAAAAAATAATATTATGTAGGGATGTTGTAGGTGAGTTTTGTTTTGAAAGATTGTGTTTTTGTCATGGTCCAATTTGAAAGGACCCTAGACATGCTTTGGAAAACAAACTTGGTAAAATATTTAGAAAGGAACCTAGGGTGTACAAAATGATGTAATTAAATTTTAAATAGGTATAGGAATGGATTAGTAGTCTTGTGGAACCCATACATTGGGTCAGAACAATGAAAGAAGAAAAGATGTAAATGTTGTAAAAAGTTGCTTGAGCAACGTTTGCAACTTTCCAATGTTGCATGACAACATTTTGAAAAGTTTTGAAAAATAATATAAATGGAGCTATGGGTTAGAATAGGAATTTTACACAAGTCTAGGGACATATATAAGGACTTTTGAATCATTGTACGGGGGTCGGACAAATTTAAATATAATTTCCAAGAAGAAAGATTTAGACAATTTTCTGGTTTCTGTTACAGTTTGGAGTTTTTGCTTGCATGTAGTTATTAATGGATTGAGGGACTTGTCTCTCTGTGTATATTAGTTTCATTGTATTTTTTCCTCGTTATATATAAATTTTTGTGTGTTTTTATATAGTTGTGGTGGCTTAAGAAAATCCAAACTCTCCTGGCCTATTCACTGCCAATGTTGGGGTTTGTGTGTAAATAATGGCTCTAGGATGAATTCCCACCATGAGATCTTAACTACCCTTGGAAGATGGATATTAGAGCCTATCTAAATTATTTTTCTTTTAGTACAAATGTAGGAAGTTCCAATGGATATTTTCAAGAGCTTTCCCTAGGCGAGTCTGTTAACACTTGACTAGGAGCAAGTTGAAGATAGTCAATAAAAAAGTGTAGGGTTGGATTGGTGGGAAGAAAATAATATTTGGAAATTCTTTTTAGGGGTCTGGAGAATCCCTAGAACCAGATTCAAGAGGTGGTGAAGCCATTTAACGTGTGCCTCAAAACAATGCCACTAGCACAAAACCTAAGAAAATTGACCTAGTTTGGAAAAAGTACTATACAGACAGCTTGATGACCCCAAACCCTAAAAATATTGAAGGGTTTCATAATGGGTGTTTGGATCAGTAAGTTTTTTGGGGGTTTCTTTGTGAATTTCTAAAGTTATTAGGCTTTAGAGATATAATTAGGCCTTATAGGGCTACTAGCCCTTAAATCAATGAACTCTAAAAGCGATGAAGAAAATATGTGTAGAATGGAATAAGAACCTCAAGAATGTTTGAAATTGTTAAAATTGGAAGCCAAACAATCCTACAAGTGTTTTTAAAGAACATATTTTTTGTTGGAGTGAACTTACCCCTGTAAGTTTAAGGAAGAGTTTTTGTTACCTTCGATAGAGAGGCCCTTGGGCATTGGAGATTGGTGAACCACCTCACAATAGGTGCTTAGTAATCATGCCCAAAGCCTCTCTTAGGAATAGTTTATTCAAACTAAGGACCACTTCTCCCACCATGAGGTGCATTTAGTTTGTCAACCTAGGGACGTATACTTGAAATGGTATGGCACAATATGTGCACTAAGTCCCTTAAAGAGTCATTCTACCTATGCTGCAGGAAGGTAAAATACATGAAAGGAATCTATACTAGAGCTACAGGAAAGGAAAGATGCCTATTCCTTACTAAAATAAATGCTACAAACTGCAAATTCTACTTAAGCCTATTTTCCATTTGAGAGAATTCACTAAAACTATCCTTGTAGGTGCTGCAAGAACATTCACAAAGTATAATTCTGCAGGAAGAAACTATAATCTTCTATCTAGAATTATGGAAATGTTGAAATAAAATCTACTCTACTCTAATCTACTCTACTTTAATCCACCTCCCAAGTGGGCCCCCTTGGTTGGCTTCTGCTAATCTATTAACACAGAAGATAAACCAAAAGTTACTTCATTATATTTCAAGAACTGATTACATGAGAATGATACATAAAATTGGAAATGAACTTACTGGGCAAGATAAAACAGAGCAATGTATTCCAAAATCTCTGAACTTACAAACTAACAGTCTCATCCCTATAAATAGAGGATTGACTTCTTTATTCTAAAACATAAAAGGAACCATCTAACTGAAACTATGCCAGAGAGGAAAAATAGGAAACGTAACAGCCCATGACATATGCAATGAAGTCTGGGTGATCAAGTCAACATGCTGGAAGCATAGAGGGAATATAGCAGTGCTACATCCCTGCATTTCTAGAATAGTGGCTCCTCATTTTTAGTATTCATGTCTTCTGATGCCATGATGGTTATCCATTCGCAATTGGTCTTCAACGTCCTCTTTGAATGTTGTCAACCACTCTCAAGAGGCTCCTACTTCCTGACAGGTTAGTTATCATGAAAAGATATTCATACAAGTAAACTTAATCAAATTGATCTAGATATTATAACACACATTCTAATTATTATATGAAATACGGCAATATATATAATATTGGCAAAACATGACATATCTATTCTACCCATGAGTTTAATGGTTCTAACTGTACTTTGACATAGGTTCAACTGATTATAAGTCCACAAATGTTTTGGTAATACTTAAAAATAGAGTATAAAGATTAATATAATAGAGAAAGTAAATGGTCTCATCACCTACCCCCTGGTAAGCTGAATGCTTGTCCTCAAGCATTGAATCTTCTGGTAGTTACTTTGAAATCTTTGACCACTATCCTCCCTCACCTCTGGCTCTTGAAAGTGTAATAGAACCCCCTTGTCTTCTCCCAAACATCCTCCTTGTGATCCTCTTGCATTCGGTCAAGCCGGTCAGTGTTGATGTCATACAGGGGTCAAAGGAGCATTGGTGGCTGCATGGTGAGTGGACACCAGAGTTCCTACCTAATTTGCCTACCCAGCTGCATGTATTTTGGTGCTTTGTGAATAGCTACTTGGAGGTTGATAGGAATGTGTGGTTCTAATTTATTCAATGCTTCAGATAACCTACCCCATCTTCTTCTGCCACTAGCCAGGGCTCTCTAAAAGATGAAGTAAGAAAAACCGTCATACTCTTCATAGACATCTATTCAAATCCCAAAAATTTTATCCCTTGTTTCCTCCTTAATTTTTCCATAGGTAAAATTGAGCCAATCTCTAAGGAGTATATCTGGCTTGCTGCTCTCTACCCTTAATGGCAATGGCTCTGTTTTCTCATGTTCCCTGTAATTTCTAGCTATCTGTCATAGTTGGCTTCATTGTGCATCCATGACATTAATGCCCTTAGGTGTACATCCCCTATATAAAGTAGAGGGTTCCACTCAATCTCTGCTAGAATAATGAAATTATGTATGTACAGCTCACAAAGTAAATTTTGCTGCCATGAGGGAAGGGTCTGGTATAGGCCATAACATTCTTGGGCCGACTTGAACTTAGAGTCTATATCTTTAATGGTCATCATTAGTTGGAACAAGAGGAACTATTACTTCAAACAGATGGTATAAAACCTAGGGGATGGCCTACATGCAATTATTTGATCAGCCAACTTAAGCGCATGATCCATCTTTTATTTCTGTTTTGCCAATTACTCCTTCAATTCTGCAATCTCCTCCCCTTGCTCTATTATTTCTTTCTTCATTTTATTTTTCTCTTCTCCCCATAAATTTGTTGTTAAAACATACTTATTATGTAATCCAAAGAGAAGTGTCTGCAAGGTGATTGGGCCATAATATTATGCCTGGTTACTTTGCCTCCTTTGTTCCTTCCATGACTATTATAAGAAACTTATTAACCAAGTTCTGTTGTAGGGCACTAGGGTAGTTTCTGAGTAGGTTGACTGATGGGTTACTGAGGTACTCTTCTCATTACTACCTAGAATATCTTGATGGATTTCCTGGGTACTATTTTGGTAGACATCAAGTTTAGCTTCATAAGTTTCTGTTGAATTTGGAGGAAAATCTAGAATTGCAGACTGATTTGGGAAATCATCCAGAATAATTTGTACATTAGGCTGTTCATCAGATTGCAAAGGAGAAGTAGGTTATCTTTCTAAGGATACTCTAGGGAGCTATCCTCTCATTCTAGGGCTTCTTCGCACAGGGGTTTCTTTAATATTTATAGCCTTTTTCTTAATAACCTTCTTCAACTTCTTTGTTGCAGGAACCAACTTTCTTTTCTTCCCCTTTGAGCCAGTAGGGGTTTGTGGCTTGGCTGCAGGAACAGAGTTTTCTCCCTCTAATTTCTATTTTCCTTTTGTTCAGGTAGAAGTAGGTACATTTCTCTCTTGAGCAAGTAAGGGCATACTTTCTTGCAGATTTTTATTTTCTGCCCCCTGGGTATCTTGCTCAATGGCTGGGTCAATTGGTATTGCATCATCATGACCAGATTGCACATTAAGGTTAACCTATGGTTGTAGGGTTTTATGCTGGAAAAATTCTAACCATGCCATGGGAGAGGCATCCATAAGAGATATTTCTATTAACAATTTAATCAGGGCATGGTGGGTGATGAAATTGACATTTCCTTTTTGGGTCTCCTCAGCATTGATGCATAGCATATTGTACAAGAAATTGGGGACATTCATTGGAAGATTATGCCTTACATAACTCAGTAATTTAAAATGATGTGCATGAAAATTGAAAAATATCCCTTCACATGTAAAATACCTGATAATATGCGTAGCCAACTCATTATACGATGGAGGGATAGACATTCTTTTGTACCCTTGTTTGGTAATCTCCAAAGGAGGGTCGCCTAGTAGGGTAAACTGGGACCTAGCTGATCTAGCATCATGAACATTAGGGTAGTGCTCTCCAACCATTGGTAATCTAGTAAATTTTTCTATCCACTCTTCTGTGGTGACCACTATCAATCCCCATACAGTTGCTTTCCCTTCTTCAAATGTGTTTGCAAATTCAGCTGCTGAGTCTTCATCAAACTCTGTTAACTTTAAGAAATATCCTAACCAGCCACATGCATTAAACCTTCTTACTGCTTCAACATCAGAAAGTAACACATCATGTACTAATAGCTCATGTCTCTGTAATTGGCCTCCCATCTGTGCTTTCCAATTTTCAATTTGTCTGCTTTGTAGTAGAGAAATGCCTTATTCCTTTTTTGAGTTTCAGACTACTCATTTTTTTAAAACTATGGGATTCCTTCTAAATTCCTCTATTATACTCAGCATGAACAATAGTGATGAATTTTAACATGAGAAATTATAGCTCTTAATGTGGGTTGCCACATAATTTAATTATAAGTCACATCAAGCCTGAAAATTAGAGATAATTTGGGAATAAAGGTACGACAGTTGTGCGATATAGCAATGGGACTTTAATGAGACAAAGGTGAAGTACAGATTTGAGGTGACGTTAAATATTTTAGGAGTAAATAGAAATGAAATTTTAGGAATTGATACACTTCTCTCCCCCCTATGAAACATTTCCAAGTGTCCACACTTAGCATACTTGGCACGAGGAATGGAACTGGCTTAATGCCATAATGATACATTTATTGCAGTACTAGATATAATCATCAAAATCTATGCGCTAAAAATGGAAAAAAATTGAAAAGCTTGTACCTGTCATTTGATCATTGCACGTGCCTGAAAAAGGTGGCAAGAGTGGAATGAAAGTGGCAGCGGCTTGCATAAGTGTACTTGGCTCTTATTGAAAGCAAGTAAAGGAAAAGGTTGATGATGTGGAAGGTGGGTGGGTGGAAGATAAAGAAATGAGATGAGTTGGAAAGAAGAATTAGAAAGTGAATGGAGGAATGAAATTCATGTAAACAAGAAGTTTTTATTATGGACATGCTCAATGGGTTGCTATTGAAGAGCTATAGGAAGAAGGTTTGCACCCTCTACTGCAGGAATTGTTACCTGTTGCTCGATTGAACTTTGTTGTCAGAATTGCTGCAGGAAGTCTTCTTTTTTTTTGAGGTTGGTGATATAACTTAAGCCAATGTCCATTTACTAATAGCTTGAAGTGTACTGGATCAATTGTGGTTAACTGGATGACTCCATTGATGAAGACATGGTTTATTTCATATGGCCCCAGCCAGCTTGTCTGCAGCTTGCTTGGTATTTCCTTGAATCTTGAATCATATAGTAATGCCCAATCGCCAACTTGAAACTATTTGTTCTTAATATGAGAGTCGTGCCACTTTTTCCTTTGCTTTTGGACTATTTTAGTGCACTCCAGGGCAGATTTGTGCATTTCATCCAAGGAATTGAGATGCAGCAATCCCTCTTTCTGTGTTGTAGGAAGATCAACAATTAACTCCAGTGCTATCCACAAAGTTTTGTGTTCAAATTCAATGGGTAGCATGGGTTCTTTTCCATATAACAGCTCAAATGGAGTAAACCCTGTGGTGGTTTTCTAGGTTTTTCTATATGCCCAGATGACTTCTGATAGTCTGCTGCTCCAATCTCGGCAATGCAAATGAACTATTTTTGTTAAGATGGCTTCAATTTCCCGATTTGTAACTTTAGCCTGTCCATTGGCCTAAGGGTGATAAGGGCTTGAATTTTGATGTCTGATATTATATTATTTCATGAGCTCTATTATTAGATTGGAAGTGAATTTGGCACCCTGGTCAATTACAAGTTCTATTGGTACTCCATATCTGGTGGAAATTTCATCATACAAAAATTCTGCAACTTTATGATCCTGGGCATGCTTCATGGCTTTTACTTTGACCCATTTGGTCTGATAATCAGTGCACACCAAGATGTAAGACTTCCCATTGGATGGAGGGTCTGTTGGACATTTACTTTTGGTAACTAGTTGATTGTATGTTTGTCATTGATGACAACATATAATATAAAGCAATGTTCTATATGTACTTATCCAAATGATGCTATTAAGCCTTGCGCGGTTATATTCATGATTTAGACATGCTTTGGATGCTTTGTTCATACACACAGACTCAGATATGAAGTTTCAGTTGAGTTGTGTAATTTTGTTAGTGGCAGTTACAGTTTTTGGAGTTTATCTGTACAGAGCTAATGTATTTGCATTAGTTCTTGAGTTTTGCCTATCTTCAGGATACACATGTTTATATTCATTGGAACTGATCAAGACAATAGGTCTACTCTATAGTTCATCATCAGATATAGTGCATATCTGTTCTACAGAAGGTTGTAACCTTCACCATTGAAGCAATGATCTTTTGGACAGTGAGTCCTCACCCCTAACAGGGTTATTTGTAAAAGACTCCTAACAGGGTCAGACCCTTAACCAGGTCACTATACTTATTGCATTGTAAAGAACAACTCCTAACAGGGTTGCAAGATCTTCTAACATGGATTATTATAAACAAGTATAGTTCATTGTGGGTGCTAATTCCCATTGGGGTTTTTACCATTTGGTTTCCCCGTAACCAAATTGTGGTGTTTTCTATTGTGATATCTGAATGTACATTTACTTTATGGTATTCTGGAATTAATAAGAGAAAAGAATTAAATTAGCTGATAACTAATTCACCCCCCCTCTCAGTTATCCTTTGGGACTGTTCTAACAATTGGTATCAGAGCCAAGTTCCTTGAAGAGAAATCCTAACAGCTTAAGGTAGATCAGATGGCATACTTCAGAAAAGAGAGTCCTAAGTTTGATGGAGAGAATTATCTGGATTGGAAGAACAAAATGATAACACATCTA
>MU213340.1:250136-284910 GCA_018584345.1 Thuja plicata
CCCTTATAAGTGCACTATCTGACAGTGAATTCTCTGAGATCAAGAAAGTAGACAAGGCATACACAATATGGAAGTATTTAGAAGACATGTTTGAAGGAGATATCCAAGCAAAGAATGTGCATAGGAAGACATGGAAAAATAAATACAACAATCTTGAGATGTTACCTAAAGAGAAAATCAGAGCCTACAATCAGGGGATAAATGAAGCAGTTTCTAGAATCAGAAAAAATAGTGGAGAAATTTCAGAAGAAATAATGGACAAGATGATGACTACATTGATAGCACACTATGAGAGCAAGATCAATATTCTAGATGAAACCATGCAATTTTCAAAGGACTTTAAGAGAGAGACTTTGATCAATAAAATCTCTAGAGATATCAAGATTGAAGACTGAACCCAAAAGTAAAACAGCCTTCAAAACATCAATACATGGTAAGAAAACTTTCCACATTTCTAATGAGAAAGAAGAAGTTGATGAAGAACTAGAAGAAATTATTGCCATGATTGCTAAAAGAAAAAATAAAGGAAAAGGAAAGTATGAAGGACAAATTCCTTTCAAATGTTTTTCATGCAACAAGATTGGTCACTTTGCATCCAAGTGTCCCACAAGAGTCAAGAAGTTCAGAGCTGATTACAAACCTAAATACAAAAAGGAATGCTACCATGCTGAAGAAGGTGTAACAGGTGAAGATTCAAGAGAGGATGAAATTGGATTTGTGATGAAGATAGATTTGTTCATCTGGACAATTACAAAGGTGGTATGGTTAGAATTGGAGATAACACTTCTAAACCTATCGTAGGCAGAGGATCTATCACCCTGGATGGAAAGAAAAAGATAGATGATGTTCTGTATGTTGATGGATTACATCACAACTTACTAAGTGTTGGACAGCTACTTGACAAAGGTTATCATTTGGAATTCAAAGAAAACAAATGCATTATTAACAACAAAGAAGGAGACATCATTACATCAGGCTCAAAAACAAAAGGTAATGTTTTTCAGCTCAATTCAGATGTAAGTTATTTTGTTGCAAAAGTAGATGACAGTTGGTTATGGCACAAGATACTTTGTCATATCAATTTTGACAATATAGTAAAGATAAGCAATGTTAAGGCAGTTAGAGACCTTCCAAGTATTGCAAGAGTAGTTGACACAATGTGCAGGGAATGTGTTATGGGAAATCATGTAAGGAGTTCTTTCAGAAGCAAGCAGAACTCAACTGAAAACAAATTAGACCTAGTGCATACAGATTTATGTGGTCCTACTCAAACAAGATCATACTACAGAGAAAGGTATTTCATTTTGTTTGTTGATGATTTTTCAAGGATGATGTGGGTTGCATTCTTAAAGGAGAAGTTTGAAGCCTTTGAGAAATTCAAAATATTCAAAGCTAAGGTTGAGAATGAATCTGGAATAAAACTAAAATGTCTAAGATTAGATAGAGGAGGTGAATTCACCTCTGACCAATTTTATGAGTACTGTGAAGAACATGGGATCAAAAGAAAGTTGAGTGCACCTAGAACCCCTCAATAGAATGGGATTGCAGAAAGAAGGAACATGATCATACTTGATACAATGCGCACTATGATGATTGAAGGAAAAGTTGTGCACACTTATTGGAGAGATGCAGTCAATACAATAGTCTATACTATCAATAGAACACAACTAAGGCCAGACACAGATAAGACACCTTATGAACTTTGGTTTGGTAATGTACCTATAGTAAAATACTTTAGAATCTTTGGCAGCAAGTGCTACATCAAGAGAGATGATGGTGTTGGTAAGTTTGATGCTAGAAGCGATGAAGGTATTTTCCTTGGCTACTCTACTAAAAGAAAAGCATACAGATGTTTTAATTTGAGATTAAAGAAGATAATTGAAAGTACTCATGTAAATATTGATGATAAGTTCATGGTTCAAGAGAGGTACTATGAATATGCACCTATGATTGAGGATGAACCCAAGCCTAGCAGTAAAGACACTATTATTGAAGAAATGCTTGATTGCATTGATGTATCATGTAATGAACCTGAATCAAGCAAAGAAGTATCATAGATTACAGATGAGGATGTCACACCAGATGAGGATGTCACACCAAAAGTTCCAAAATTAACATCTAGATACCATTCAAAAGATGATATCATTAGAGATCAGAGCAGTAGTGTTTTGACTAGATCTAAAGCAAAAATTTTAACAGTGGATGAAGAGGTATGTTTACTTTCACAGATTGAACCTTTAAGTGTTAAAGATGATTGCAAGGATTCTGAATGGCAGAAGAAGAATTAGATCAAATAATCAAAAATGATACATGGGAATTGGTTCCTAAACCTAGTGATAAAAATGTGATTGGAACAAAGTGGGTATTCAGGAATAAGATGAATGAAGATGGTATAGTGGTCATAAATAAAGCACGACTGGTGTGTAAAGGATATGCACAGAGGGAAGGAATAGATTACACTGACTCATTTGCCCCTGTGAGAAGACTAGAAGCCATTAAGTTATTCTTGGCCTATGGAACATTCAAAAAATTTAAAGTATACCAAATGGATGTCAAATCAGCCTTTATAAATGGTGAGAAGGAAGAAGTCTACGTAGAATAGCCTGAAGGATTTAATCTATCAGATAAACCAGACATGGTATGTAGATTGAAAAAAGCACTCTATGGACTTAAACAGGCCCCAAGAGCTTGGTATGAGAGACTAGATGGTTATCTTACCAAGATTGGATTCAAAAAAGGAGTAGCAGATTGCAACTTATTCATAAGAGAGACACCTGATGGATTATTACTTGTTGCCATATTTGTTGATGACATTATCTTTGGAGGTAATGACAAGCTTAGTGCAGAATTTTCAAAAGAAATGCAGAATGAATTTGAAATGAGCATGATTGGTCCTATAAAATATTTTTTGGGATTGAATATAAAGTAGACAAATAAAGGAATATTCATAAATCAGTCCAAATATGTGAAGGAAACATTGAAGACTTTCAAGATGGAAGATTGTAAGCCAGTATGCACTCCTATGATAACAGGAAGCAAGCTTTCTAAAGAGGATGATTCCACAACAGTTGACAAGACATTGTACAAGTCTATGATTGGAAAACTTATATACCTTACTCAATCTAGACCAGACATATCTAATGCAGTTGGCATTGTTGGTAGATTTACAGCTGAACCTAAGAAGAATCACCTAATGGAAATAAAGAGAATATTCAGATATCTAAAGGGAACTATAAACTATGGTTTATGGTATCCTAAATCAGAGAATGTACAACTTCATGTATATACAGATGTAGATTGGGGAAGTTGTATTGATGACATGAAGAGTACTTTAGGAGAAGTAGTATTTCTTGGAGATAGGTTGGTTTCTAGGATAAGAAAGAAGTAGAATTGTATCTCTCAGTCAATAGCAGAAGCTGAATATGTTGTAGCAACATTGAATTGTTCAACAATGGTTTGGATCAAGTAGATGGGTAAAGATTTTGGTATTCAGGTTGATTATCCTATTGTTATTCATTGCGATAAAACTAGCAGTATCAACATGTCCAATAACCCTGTGGTGAACACAAAGACAAAACACATTGAGATCAAATACCATTTTCTTAGAGAAAAAGTTGTAGACAAAGAAGTAAAATTGGACTATGTGAGCACTAAAGAACAGTTAGCAGATATTTTCACAAAGCCTTTATCAAAAGATAATTTTGAGTATCTTAGGGAGAAGTTGGGAGTAATTACATAGTAGATAAATTAGCAAGTACATCAGTCCATGGTGACTGATGAATGGTTGACTACTCTATTTTTGGAGTAGTACCTGTGCCTAATTGTTTATGGCACCCTTTTCCATTGATGTCAAAGAGGGAGTATGTAGTAAGGGGGAGCATATACTCTGGGGGAGTATATAATCATGTAACTTAAAAACACAGACAAAGGAGCTACAATAGTGTAGAGGAATCTTTGATGAGGATATTGAGAAGATTGTAAAGAGAAAGAGGACACCATGTGTTGAAGATGTTTTTAATATCATATGTTGCCATCAATGTCAAAGGGGGAGATTGTTGGAGATTTACTTCTGGGGTAAATTAAAAACACAGACAGAGGAGCTACAACAGTGTAGAGGAATCTTTGATGAGGATATTGAGAATATTTTAAAGAGAAAGAGGACACCATGTGTTGAAGATGTTTTTAATATCATATGTTGCCATCAATGTCAAAGGGGGAGATTGTTGGAGATTTACTTCTGGCAGCTAGTTGATTGTATGTTTGTCATTGATGACAACATATAATATACAACAGTGTTCTATATGTACTTATCTAAATGATGCTATTAAGCCTTGCATGGTTATTTTCATGATTTAGACATGCTTTGGATGCTTTGTTCATACACACAGACTCAGATATGAAGTTTTAGTTGAGTTGTGTAATTCTGTTAGTGGCAGTTATAGTTTCTAGAGTTTATCTGTACAGAGCTGATGTATTTGCATTGGTTCTTGTGTTTTTCCTATCTTTAGAATACACGTGTTTATATTCATGATTAGTTATGATTTAACCATGTTTGGTTAAGAGCGCTTGTCTTGTTTCATCTAGATCGTGTTGTTTGAGATAATTTGGTGGAGCCGACTCAGTGAAGTGTCACGTCTATTTAGTTCATGTTGTGCAATCTTAATCCTGATTGTGTACATAGTTAAGCTGACAAGGAATTTGGTGAAGTGTTTCCCATAGCCATCATGACCTTACACTTTGAGGAAGATACTTATAGTAGTTCATTTTGTGAATGCTAAGTGTGAATGATAAGAAAAGAGACAAAAAAAAGTACAGAGCAGAATATCAGTTATATTTCATTCATCAAGGATCTATGTGAAGAAGCAGTGGAAGATTACATTACATTGGAATTGATCAAGACAACAAGTCTACTCTATAGTTCATCATCAGATATAGTGCATATCTTCTCTACAGAAGGTTGTAGCCTTCACCATTGAAGCAGTGAGCTTTTGGACAGTGAGTCCTCACCCCTAACAGGGTTATTTGTAAAAGAATCATAACAGGGTCAGACCCTTAACCTTATAAGAAAAATGTGTTGGCATTTTGTTAGCTACAAGGTAATTAGCTATGTTAGCATACCATGGACTTTGGACAACAATATGAAACAAATGCTCATCTGGAAATGCATCATCTATCAGAGTAGTATCTTCTTCAGCATGGTGAATTCTGGATAGATAATCAACTACTACCTTAGCCTTTCCAGGCTTGTCAATGACTGTAATGTCAAATTCCTACAAAAGAAGGAGCCATCTTGCTAACTTGCCTATGATGGTAGGTTTTTTCATGAGATATTTTATTGTTGCATGGTCAGTATGAACAAAAATGGGATAACTAGTTATGTAATGACAAAATTTGTTCAGGGAATAAACTACTACTAGGAATTATTTCTCAGTCACTGTATAGTTTAACTCTGGTCCATGGAGACTCTTGCTAATGTAGTAAATTGCATTGTCTAGGTTACTAGACTTTTGTCCTAGGACAACACCTATTGCGTAGTATGAATGTGAAATGGAAAAGACTAGTCAAGGCCCCTAAGTATGGGTGCAGTTGTCTACAATGACTTAAGCTATAGGAAGGATTCATCACATTCCTTTGTCCAATTAAATTTGGCCTCTTTGGTAAGCAGAGTATACAGAGGACTAGAAATTTGACTAAAATTTTGGATAAACCTCCTATAGTAGCCAACATGTCCTAGAAAAGACCTAACATCATTTTTCTTTGTAGGAATAGGTAGTGTGAGAATTACCTCTATTTTTGTAGGATCTACCTGGATTCCAGCTTCAAAGATAAAATGTCCCAGCACTACACCTTCCTGCATCATCATGATTTCTCACTGTTGAGAGACAAGTTGTGTTCTTGACATCTGATTAGTACTCTTTCCAGATTCTTCAGGGCTTCCTCAAAGGTGACACCAAATGTAGTAAATTCATCCATATATATCTCCATACAATCATGTGATATGTCAGCAAAGATGCTGATTACAAATATCTAGAAAGTAGATGGTGTATTGCATAAGCCAAATGGTAATATAGAATAAGCATATGTGCCCCAGGGGAATGCGAATGTAGTCTTCTCCTGATCTTTTGGAGAAATGCTGATCTGATTGTAACCGCTATATCCATCTAGAAAGGAGAAGTATTTCTTACCAGCCAGAGTGTCCAAGACTTGATCAATAAATGGTAAAGGAAAATGATCTTTCTTGGTGGCATTATTCAACTCTCTATAATCCATGTATATCCGCCATTTTACTCCTTTCTTTGGTACAATGACCAAAGGTGATACCCACTTTCTATCAGAGATTGGATAGATGAAACCAACATCTGGTAACTTTTGCAATTCAGTTTTGACTATTTCTCTCAATGCTGGGTTTATCCTTCTTTGAGGCTGACGGAGTGGTAAGCTGCCATCATTAATGTAGATCTTGTGGGTGTAGAGTTTGGGGTTCAAACCTAGCATATCTCTGTAATCCCAAGCAAAGACTTTCTCATGCTTACACAATAGCTTGGTTAACAATGCCAATTGTGGGGGTGGCAACTTGTTGTTCAAATGGAGATTGTGACCAGGGGAAATTTCCATAGTAGTTATTAGCTCTACCATTGACATCTCAGGTACTGGGCTTGTAGCTACTCCACATGGCAATAATTGGCAAATTATCTAAGGGCTTTTTGGAAAGACACAGTCGTCATAGGTACATAGCTGTAAAATAGAACTTTCAGAAACATCATTTGCTACGATACACTCATTGGTAAGAATACTCTGTATTACATCATCTTCCTCTTGCATTTTCAGAAAAGACTATCTATGCATCATTATAGGTTGAGATATAGAGTTGAGATCTTCTTCCTCATCCCCTAGTTCTAGCCAAATAGGATCTCTCAAGTCTGGATGAGGCTGGGCAGGAGGATAGAGTTCTAGTTTCTTTATTGCCTGACCATTTGAAATTGTCATACTTTCTGATCTGCAACTATGTTTTGCATCAGTAGTGGCTAACCAAGGTCTCCCTAGGATGACTGGATAGCCAACAAAGTTTACTTTTAGTGATAAGATGAGAAAATCAGTAGGGTGTTCCCATGAGTCTAAGGTGACTATCACATCCTCTATAAGACCATCTGGAGTGATTTTTGAACTATCAACAAGTTGTAACACTGTTGGAGTTATTCTCAAGCCCTCTATATTTATTTTGTGCATTGTATCTTTGGTCATTACATTTATGGCTACTCCCAAATCAACTAAAGCATTTTTAATAGATTTTCCATTAATTATAATGTCAACTACTGGAGTTCTAGGGTCTAAATACTTGGGTATAACTACCTCGCCCAACATGATATTTGCAAGTTGCCCTATTACATGAAGTGTTTGAGGGTCCTTCTTTTTCCTTCCAGGATTTTTAAGGCATGCATCCTTAATAGATTTTCCATAGATAGGAATGCCTTTGGTAGCTTGGAACAGAGGGATTTGGATGTGCATATTTTTTAGCTTCTCAAGAATATCAAACGACATTTCTTCTTGGGATACAGGTTTTTCTATGATGAGCCTTTGTGGAAAAGGAGGGTCAACTGAGGTGTTAACATCAGTTTTGCTAGATTTTTGAGTTGATTGTGTGGTATCTTGTAATGTAGCCTCTGGAAGAGGTGCTGATGCTATAGGAGTGTCTGCAACTTCTATGATAATAGGATGTTCAGGTGCAGGCAAAGTAGTACTGGACCTTAAATGGATACCATATATCTCTAGTGGATAGGTAGGATACTATTGTGTATTAGTGGTATACATTGGCTGCTACTACTGCTTTTTATTTGGATTAGGCTGCAGCTGAGAAGGTAATCGGGTTTGCTTTGGATTAGGGCTAGTGGTTGTAGGAGGTGGAAATTGTGGAAAAGTAGGATTTTGGTTAGGCCACTGAGGAGGCCCCCTCCATTGGTTATTTTGATGCCAATTTCCTTGCAGTAGTTGCCATTGATTTTTCTAGTTAGGCCACTAGTTATTTTGTGGGTTAGGCCACTAGTTATTTTTCTGATTAGGCCACTAGTTATTCCAGGCTGGCTGAGAGTACTGAGAAGGGTTCTGATGACTTTGGGTTTTCCATTGGCTATTGTAAGGAATTGAAAATTGTAATGGGTTCTGAGGCATACCTTGTCATGGAGCACATGGTCAACATTGAGAAATGAAGAACACTTTCTCATTGTCTCCTTCTATCTTCATGTACTCGGTAGACAAATGTTGATTTTCCAGGTTCTCCACCAGCTTGCATTCACAGTCTTTCTTTTGTTTACGACAATGAGGGTAGTACTCAGCTAAATGTAATTCAGTGTCTGCATGTTTCTTCTTAGCATTCATGGTGTCGAGATGTGTAGCAACATCATTAATGATTTCTTTCTTGAAATCCGCTAGCAAATTAGATATCTCCAGCTTGGGAATGCCTGAACTGCTCCCTTTAGTGACTGTGGACCGATATCCTCTTCTTTTCTTCCCAGTTGATCTAGAGTAGTTGAGACAAATTTTCTTGAGATCATCCCAAGAATATTGGGATATGTACCCACCAGCCATGAGGTTTAGTGCTTCCAGATAGTTGTCGTTCACTCCTCTTAAGAAGACTAGTTTCTGTGAATCCTCCACCATAATATGTTGGGGATTCTTCTGCATGGTGTATCAGAATCATGAAACATAGTCCTCCAAGGTTTCATCCTCCTTATGTGACATTCTAAAAATGTCATCTCCCCTTGGGTCACTCCCCTTGTAATAATCTTTGTATTTCTGCAGAAATAGATTTTGCATCTCATTCCATGTGGCTATTGCATTTACTCCTAAGCCCATGAAGCATCGTAAGGTTGACTCTTTCAGGGTTGCTGGAAATAGTTTGAGTTCATGGGCATCAGTGTTATGGTCAAAGATACGATAGAGGATGTCAAACTCAATCAAAAAGGTTTCAGAATCTTCATTTATCAGGCCATAAAACTTCAGGAGTGCAACAGAGGGTATATTTTTGAGATTGGCATTGTTTATAAGGCTCGGTAGAGGAAACGGGAAAGTAGGTTGTGCCATATATGGAGGTATTGGTAGTTGGATTTGCTACTGGAAAGGAATATTAGCTATAGTATTGTTAACAGTAGGTGCGTTTGGGTCAGAATTATCAAGAAATTTGGCCAAAATTTTAGTGAAAGACTGAAGACCACTTATATCAAAAGGCTCTGCTCCAAAGGAGGATGCTGCAGGAAACTTGAGACATGCGTCAACAAAAGGTAACTCAGCTTCTTCAACTTGTTCATTCAAATCCGCAGACTCTCTTGGAAGAAATCTTCCATATTCATCTCTTCTTCTTCCCCTTCGATGCATGCAAATGAATTCTTCACATTGGTGAAGCAAATTTAAAACTACAAACCACTAAAAACTAGCTTAGAAATGAAAAATGACTCAGAACATTTCTTAGCTTGACACCATCCCCGGCAGCGGTGCCAAAAATGAACCACCTCACAATAGGTGCTTAGTAATAATTCCCAAATCCTCTCTTAGGAATAGTTTATTCAATATAAGGATCACTTCTCCCACCATGAGGTGCATTTAGTTTGTCAACCTAGGGATGTATAATTGAAATGGTATGGCACAATATGTGCACTAAGTCCCTTAAAGAGTCATTCTACCTATGCTGCAAGAAGGTAAAATACATGAAAGGAATCTATAATAGAGCTGTAGGAAAGGAAACATGCCTATTCCTTACTAAAATAAATGCTACAAACTGCAAATTCTACTTAAGCCTATTTTCCATCTGAGAGAATTCACTAAAACTATCCTTGCAGGTGTTACAGGAACATTCATAAAGTACAATGCTGCAGGAAGAAACTGTAATCTTCTATCTAGAATGCTGGAAATGCTGAAAGAAAATCTACTCTACTCTACTCTACTCTAATCCACCTCCCAAGTGGGCCCCCTTGGTTGGATTTTTCTAATCTATTAACACAGAAGATAAACCAAAAGTCACTTCATTTTATTTCAAGAACTGATTACATGAGAATGATACATAAAATTGGAAATGAAATTACTGGGTAAGATACAACAAAACAATGCATTCCAAAATCTCTGAACTTACAAACTGATAGTCTCATCCCTATAAATAGAGGATTGACTTCTTTATTCTAAAATAGAAAAGGAACCATCTAACTAAAACTACGCCAGACAGGAAAAATAGGAAACATAATAGCCCACGACATATGCAATGAAGTCTTGGCGACCAAGTCAACATGCTGGGAGTGTGAAGGGAATATAGTAGTGCTACATTCCTGCATTTTTGGAATAGTGGCTCCTCATTTGTAGTAGCCATGTCTTTTGATGCCATGATGGTTATCCGTTCATAGCTAGTCTTCAACGTCCACTTTGAATGCTGTCGACCACTCTCAAGCGGCTCCTACTTCCTGGAAGGTTAGTTATCATGCAAAGATATTCATACAAGTAAACTTAATCAAATTGATCTAGATATTAGAACACACATTCTGATCATTATATGAAATACTGCAATATATATAATATTGGAAAAACATGACATATCTATTCTACCCATGAGTTTAATGGTTCTAACTGTACTTTGACATAGGTTCAACTGATTATAAGTCCACAAATATTTTGGTAATACTTAAAAATAGAGTATAAAGATTAATATAATAGAGATAGTAAATGGTCTCATCAATTGGTTCAAAGAGTCTTCTCCAAATTTAGGGTTAAGGACCATACCCTTAGAAGGTCTAGGAAGTGACCTTGAGAGGATTAAAGATGACTCAATGAAAGGAGCCTCCCTATCATATTAGTATTATAACCCATAAGTTTTGGGCTAAGTGAGTGTATGTCTAATCTTGAATCATTAGGTGGGTCAAGGATGGTGACCAACATAGAGTTGGGAAAGAAGGTTGATGACCGAGAAGAGGAGAATAGACTCCTAAGGGAAAAGTTGGCAGAGATGGAGAGTAAGCTTGGTGAAGTGGAAGCCAAGACTGAAGAAGTTAGTGAAAAGGTTAAATTAATAGAAGGTAAAGGGAATAAGTTGTAGGAGAACATGTTGTGCCAGATCTTGATCCAATATTACAAGAAGAACCATTTTTTAGAGCATTGAAAGCTATGGGTAGAAATTCTCTAGATGGAGTACCTCTTTTTAGTGGAAAAACTGAGCCAAAGTTAGTGATGGAATGGATGGAAGGGTTAGAAAACCATTATGAATGTGAGAATATGATTTAGGCACAAAATTTGAAGGTGGCTAAGTCTAGGTTGAGAGGAGTGGCCTTAACATGGTGGAAGTTTATGCAAAATGAGAGGGAAAAAGAGGGAAATAACCCTATTTATACTTGGAGAGGGTATGGTTTCCAAGATTAGAGACACCTATATCCTAGATGACTATGAGATACAATTACACAAGAAAAGACAAAATATGAGATAAAGGGATCTAGAGGTGAGCACCTACACTGAGGAATTCTACAAGCTTTGATTGAGATCCAAAGTGATAGAAGATCAAAGAATTAAAGTGGAATGACATCTAAATGGGCTAAGATGGAGTATATAGGAGGAGATTCATTTGTTGACACCTACCACAGTACAAAAATGTCATCAATTGGATCTTAAGGTAGAAGAAAAGAGAAAGAAGAAACATGAAACCAATAGTAGAGGAAGAGGAAGAGGAAGATGTAGAGACACAAGAGGACACAACGAGAACTATGGTAGTAGAGGAAATGAACCAAGACTGCAAGGTGAATCTAGAATGACATAAAAAAGTAGTAAATCTAGTGGTAGAGGTAATCAAAATAGAGGAAGGGGTCCTAGAAATAGTATCATAGGGAGATTTGGAGGTTCTAGCATAGGTTCCTATTTTGCAAATAGGAAATGCTACCATTTTCACCAATTTGGTCATCCTTCTTATAGGTGCCCTGACAAAGAAATAGCATCTCAGTCAGAAAGGAGGGTCAACTATGTACAAGAGGACACTAGTAGTGTCAAGTCTCCTGAGATAAATATTGATTTAGAGAGTGGTGATAACCTAATGATCAGAAGGGTCCTAATCAAAGAACCAATTAAAGAAGAGCCTAAGAAAAAGAGGTCACGCGTCAAAGTGAAATGAAAGATTATTGGTAAGGCTTTCAAGGTGATTATAGATTAAGTATCAATTGACAACATCATCTCATAGGAAGTAGTAAAAAAAATTGGGATTGACTAGGATATCTCATGACCATCCATATAGAGTTACATGGTTGAATAAGGGACATGTATTAGTCAATGAGCAAGCATGTGTTGAGTTTGAAATAGGAGGATACATTGATAGTATTCTATGCAATGTGATACCTATGGGCGCTTGCCACTTTTTTTTGGGGAGAGCATGGAAATTTGATAGAAAATCCATGCACAATAGGGAGAAAAAATCATACTCATTTCAGATGGATGGAGTAACCTATAACATCCAATCTTCGGTGGATGAAGAAGGGATGGAATATAGTAGACCTAATGTGTTGTTAGTTGGTGGACAATAATTCCTAAATGACCTCAAAGGGGAAGTTGGAGAGTGTTTGGTTATTATGATGAAGCCTAAAGAAGAGAAGAAAGTTGAACAAGCACCTTTTCCCAAATAAGTACAACAAATCTTAGAACAATTCAATGAAATTGTTAGTGATGCACCACTTGCAGTTTTACCACCACAAAGAACAGTAAGTCACCAAATAGATTTCATACAAGGGTCACCGTTGGAAAACAAAAAATCTTATAAAATGATACTTGAACAGAATAAGGAAGTAGCAAGGCAAGTATAAGACTTACTTGATCAAGGTTTAGTAAGGAAAAGCATAAGCCCATGTGCAATTCCAGTGGTGCTAGCAACAAAAAAAGGAGGTAAATAGAGACTATGTACCGACTCAAGAGAAATCAAAATAATAACAATTAGATACATATTTCGAATCCCTAAGATTGAAGATTTAATTGATTGTCTTGGAGGATCACAATACTTTACCAAGTTAGACCTATAGAGTGGTTACCACCAAATTAGGATTAAGGAGGGGGATGAATGGAAGACAACCTTCAAAACCACATAAAATGATATATGAATGGATTGTCATGCCATTTGGGCTTAGTAATGCCCCTGGCATATTCATGAGATTGATGAATGAAGTGTTGAAGGACTACATAGGAAGGTTTGTAGTCTTATACCTTGATGATATACTTATATTGAAAAATACCAAAGAAGAACACCTCAAGCACTTAGAGATTGTGTTAAGGAGATTGCATGAGGAGCAATTAGCTATCAAATTGGAGAAATGTGAATTCTTGAAACAAGAACTGGTCTACTTGGGATTTTTGGTCTGACAAGGGACTTTGAAGATGGATCCTAGTAAGGTGGAAGAAATACTCCAGTGGCCTACTCCAAAGTCTGGTACATAGGTAAGAAGCTTCCATGGACTTGCACAATTATATAGGAATTTCGTTAGAATTTTTAGTGTAGTCTGTGCTCTAGTCTTGGATACTATTAAGGGTGGTTTGAAAACTAAATTTAGGTGGACAAAGGAGGCAGATAAGGGGTTTGAAATGTTGAAACAAAAAGTATCCACCCAACCTATCCTTGTTCTGCCTAGTTTTGAAAAACATTTCACCTTAGAGTGTGATGCAACCAATATAGTAGTAGGGGTTTTTTGAGTCAAGATGACATACCAGTGGCTTTTTATAGTGAAAATTTGAATGAGGCCAAGAAGAGCTATTCCTCATATGAACTAGAACTTTATGCATTATTCCAAGCCCTTATAAAATGGAGACATTATATGCTACCTAAATAATATTTGGTTTTCATAGATAATCAAGTACTAATATTCATCAATTCCCAAGACAAGTTGAGTAATAGGCATATCAAGTGGGTGGAATTTTCACAAGCATATACTTTCACTATCAAGCATAAAAAGGGTCAGATGAATAAGGTGGCTGATACTTGGAGCAGGAGACTTCTCACAGTACAAGAAAATGAAATTAAAGTATAGGGGTGGAGAGTTTAAAGGATCTCTACAAGGAGGATGAATATTTTTCTAAGGAATACAAGGTATCTAGTGAATTCAAAAATCCTTTTATTAGTCAATATGCAAAATATACCTTACAAAATGGAATTTTTTTTAAGGGTGGTTAATTGTCTCTGCCAAAAGGATCCATGAGAGAAAATATCATTCAAGAGAAGCATAATTGAAGTCTTAGTGGACATTTTGGTCTAAATAAGACACTTGAGCTAGTCCAAAGGTTTTACTATTGGTGTAGGATGCATTAGGATATTAGGAAGTATGTCAAACAATGTATTATTTGTGAAAAAGAAAAAGGTACTACTTCTAATGTTGGTCTTTATCAACCATTACCAATTCCTAATAGGCCATGGGAATATATAAGCATGGATTTTATTGTTGGTTTGTCAAGGACTAACACTGGTTTGTAAAACATCTTTGTAGTTGTTGACAAGTTCAGTAAAATGAGCCATTTTATTCCTTGTAAAGTAACACATGATGCCATCTACATTGCACATTTTTATTCAAATAGGTGGTTAGAATCCATGGACTTCCAATCAGCATAGTCTCTAACAGAGATGCCAAGTTCATGAGCCATTTTTGGAAGACCCTGTGGAAAAGACTGGGAACTGACCTTTCATTTGGATCTTCCTATCACCCTCACACAGATGGCCAAACATGGGTCATTAATAGAGTCATGGGTAACCTTTTGAGATGTTTGACTAAAGAGTATGGACAAGTTTGGGATGAAGTGCTACCACAAATAGAGTTTTCCTACAATGAAAATATGAACAGAACTACTGGTAAAAGACCTTTTGCAATTGTCTATGGGATGCATCTAAGAGGTGCTTGTGAGCTCAGAGACCTAGGAAGCATGGAGGGTAGAAGTGGGCATGCAAAAGATTTCACTCAATCTATGAAAGAGGTGCATGATCAAGTAAATAAGACTTTTATAGAAGCCACACAAAGACTTAAAGCTAAATTTGATGGGAAGAAAAAGGAGCTACACTTTGCGGTTGGGGACTTGGTTATGGTCCATTTAAACAAACTTGGATTGTAGAAAGGTATTCCCAGTAAAATAAAAATGAGAATAGTAGGGCCTTTATAATTCTAGCCAAGTGTGGAATTAATTCTTACAAAATAGATATGCCTAATGATTTAGCAATTTCCCATGTCTTCAATGTGAAATATTTAGTCAAGTACAAGGTTCGTATACCAGAGGAGGCTGGAAGTGTTTCTAACACTGAAAAAGGAATTATTGATATGCCCATACCACCTAAAAGAAATCCAAAGGCAGAGAATATTCTGGACTCGAGGGTGAAAAAAAAGACATGACATAGAGTGTACATGGAGAATTTAGTCAAATGGAAAAAAATACAATAAGAAGAGGCTAGATGGGTTGCAGAGTCTAAGTTTAAGAAGCTTGGCATTGATATTACACTACTATCACCAAGTGTGACTTAACTTAGTTTGTATAGGGGGAGTATGATGTAGGAGCACCTAGGGGTTACATTTGGTTAACCCTCAATTTTTATTTTGGGAAGACCTTCTTAGGGTCATGTGCAAAAATTGGATTGTGTAGGGATGTTGTAGGTGAGTTTTGTTTTGAAATGTTGTATTTTTATTGTGGTCCAATTTGAAAGGACCCTAGACATACTTTGGAAGCCAAACTTGGTAAAATGTGTGGAAAGGAACCTAGAGTGCACAAAATGATTTAATTTAATTTTAGTTAGGTCTAGGAAAGGATTAGTAGTATTGTGTAGCCCATACATTGGGTCAAAAAAATGAAATAAGAAAAGATGTAAATGTTGTAAAAAGTTGCTTGAGAAACTTTTGCAACTTTCCAATGTTGCATGACAAATTTTGGACAAGTTATGAAAAATTCCCTAAATGGAGCTATGGGTGGGAATAGGTAGTTGCCACAAGTCCAGGGGACATAGATAAGGACTTTTGAAGCATTGTATGGGGGTTTGACAAAATTGGATACAATTTCCAAGAAGAAAGATTTAGATGGTTTTCTGGTTTCTGTTACATGTTGGAGTTTTTGCTTGCACATAGTTATTAATGGATTGAGGGGCTTGTCTCTATGTGTAGATTAGTTTCATTGTATTTTTTCCTAATTTTATAGATAATTTTTGTGTTTTTGTATAGTTTTGGTGGCTTAAGAAAATCCAAACTCTCTTGGCATGTTCACTGCCAGTGTTGGGGTTTGTGTGTAAATAATGGCTCTACGATGAATTCCCACCATGGGATCTTAATGACCCTGGGAGGATGGATATTAGAGCCTATGTAAATTCAATTTCCTTTTGTATATATGCAAGAATTTCCAACGGCTATTTTAAAATCTTTCCTTAGGCGAGTCTGTTAACACCTGGCTAGGAGCAAGTTGAAGATAGTTAATGCAAAGTGCAAGGTTGGATTGGTGGGAAGAAGCTAATGTTTGGAAATTTTTTTTAGGGGATTGGAGAAGCCCTAAAACAAAATTCAAGAGGTGGTGAATCCATTTCAATGGTGTGTGCCTCAAAACAATGCCACTAGCACAAAACCTAAGAAAATTGACCCAGTCTAGAAAAAGGGTTATACGGATATCTTGATGAACCCAAATCGTAAAGAATTGAAGAGTGTCATAATGGGTGTGTATATTAGTAAATTTTTTGGGGGTTTCTTTATGAAGTTATAAATTTATTCGGTTTTAGAAACCTAATTAGGCCTAATAGAGATACTAGCCCTTAAACCAGTGAACTCTGAAAGCAATGAAGAAAGTATGTGCAGAATGGAAAAAGAACCTCAAGAATGTTTGGACCTGTTAAAATTGGAAGCCAAAAGATTCTTCAAGTGTTTTTCAATAACGTAGTATAAGGTATAAAATGGAAAGAACTAAAATGTATAAATGTGTGTTGTGTGATGTATATATATTGAATGTGATGTAGGAATAGTGGAGAAGGTAAGATTGTCCTCTTAATCCCAAATATCATAAAGGGAAGATCCAAGTTGATTAACCCCAAAGAAAGGATAAATGCATAAATGAGTCAACCTATTAAGGGTAGGAATAAAGACAAAAACCCTAACTTTCATTTTATAGAAGAGAGTGTGTAATAGATTTAGGAGGATTAAAACCTTAATTGAAATGAATTGAAGAGAAGTACTAACCTTGAAATGCTACAAATCTAAAGAATACTATTTTTAGGTGTCTGCACTGAGTTTTTGGAAATTACCCAACCGGATCTGGAACAAAAATGCAAAGACAAAGAAAACCCAGAAATATTTTTTGAATCTGTCTCAGTTCCAATTTTGACCCAAAAATGAATGTCACCTTTGACCCAAAATTTCTGATTTTGACCCAGAATCTCTGATTCTAACCCATAACAGAATGTTGATTCTGACCCAGAAATGAATGTCACCTTTGAACCAAAATTTATTATTATGATCCAGAATAGAATTTTGACGCTGATCCAAAATGTCCGACAGAAAATCTATTTCTGGGTCCTGACAGTTTGTCGAAAAGGGTATCCGAATCTGCACTCCAATTCATTGTTCTGAACCTGTTCCTGCAAGAAAAATGGTTTGTTTGTTGGGGGGAGGGGTTTTCCTTAGTCAAACCATGATTTAGGAATTAACCTTGAAATCAATAATTGAAATAGAGAATGCTAGCAAGTATTAGAAGTAGATCTAATAATGAAGCTATGACAATAGATATGCAATTATACTTCAAATGTAAACAAGCATGTAAATATGAAAGCTTGGAATAAATATTAGAAACCACAAACCTCCATGATTTTATACTTAGAATCCACCTTGAAGGAAGAATGAATGAATCTTGAGGATGCACAAAGGATCTTGAAGGAAGATCACACCACCATGATGGATAGATCTAGGGTTATAATGATGAATATTGAATGCTTGAACCAAATTCCTTGAAAGGCTTGAGTGCTTGAATCCTTTATCTTCAATGGAGAACTTGAATGCTTAAGAGGAAGACTTGAAAACCTTGATTTAACTTTGAAATCTTGAGAGCTTGTAGAATTCTTCCTTAGTTGATGGTTGTTCTCTTGTGATTACGCTTCTTGGATAGATAGCTTTTATACTTAGATTTCACTTCTTGAGTCTTAGAGAAAATGAGAGGAGAAGGCTTCCTTATATACCAATCTAGGGCACAATACTCTAGAGAGGCCTACATAGGAGAATTAAATTCCAATTAGACCTATATCCCTAGAAGAGGACCTATATTAAATATAATTTAAGAGTCATCACTTCGGAACCCAAAATAGCCGACCTGGAAGTGGGAAATGAACTTTTAATAACCCTCGGTAGCCGAAAAAATTTCAAATTGGAAAGGGGGACCTGGGTCAAAATAGGGGTCAAACTTGACCTAGGTAAAGGTCGAGGTCAAATTTGACCTAGGTCAAGGTCGAGGTTGACCTTGACCGAGGGGGTAAGAACCCCTGGAAAATGTGCTAGGTGGGATAGATAGTGTCCAGAGAGGCCTAATCAGGGTCCTAAACAGGCATATAAGTAGGAGAGGGTGAGAAAATGAGAGGAAACTGTGATGATGGTCAAAAACATCCCCTAAGGAGGGATAAACATTCTTAATCTGGAAGTGCTTCCATTTTAAGATGATACATTAAGCCCCCACTTTAGTGGGAGTATGGAAATTGAACATACTCATGGTAAAGTTAGAAGAAGGACTCCAGTGGATCACAATGAGGTATAACATCACTTATTCAAGGACATGAGCCCCCAAACCAAGGAATATAACTCAACATACATGCACAAAGATATGAAAGAAAAGAGTAATTAATCATAGAAAGCATACATGACTACATAAGCAAGACAAGATCAACACTATAAATAACATAGCTGCATGATCTAATCCTACTAACATGAAAGAGAAAGAGAGAAAAGAGAAAGTGATTACCTCACCTAGTAAGATTCCCACCTTCTCATGAATCACCAAGGAGGGAGAGCCCAATAGGTTCACCCATGAACTGTGCTTTGTAATTGTAATGCATCTTCTGATGGCTTTTGGAATACCCATAGATCCACCTTCTTGTATCACTATGGAATATAAAATGCATGTCTTTTCAGAATTTAGAAACTTATGTGCATTACCTTCCAAGGATTTATCATATTGGAAAATTTGTATCTCTTCAGGATTTAGCAACTTATGTGCATTACCTTCCAAGGATTTAGAAAAAATAAAAATAAAAATAAAAATGTGTCTCTTCAGGATTTAATAACTTATGTGCATTACCTTCAGAGGATTTAACATGTTATAAAATGTAAACTATAGTATAAGGGAGACCCTATATATATCCCCCTCCTTATCATGACTACCTACTAGGCAGGATAAGGAAGAGAAAGAGGATACCTACTTCAAAAGGTAAGGAGATATCCAGTTTAACAACAATATACACTATATCCTTAGCAAAGAGTATTGACCCTTACCTCTAAGAGCATAGATAATCATGAAATGGATATGTCACATATGGAAAAAGGATCCTCAAAGAGGAAGAGATCTTATCAGCAAGACCCGCATCGTAGAGGAGCGCTTAGGAGAAAATGTCATCTTCTAAAGAAAAGCAAAGAGGGACCAAAGATTCGATCATCAAGCCCCTGTGATCAAGAGGAAGAGGAATCTTGGAATGAAGGAAGCCAACTCTAACCCAAAGCAAGAGACGGAGTTTATAAAGAACAAAATTTGAAAAATAAAGAAGAGGTGATGACCTAGGACAATAACCTCTTGTATAAGAGGGTATCCATAGCCAAAACATAAATCTTTATAAGGAAATAATGTTGTAGAATAAACAAATGCCACTAAGCTAAGGAAAGTATATCCTTAGATAGAGAAAGAAGAAAAACCTTGCCCCATAGGAATGAAAACAAGGGATATATCAATTTTATCAAGAGATGATGTAGAAAAGAGATATCTTTACAAAACAAATGTCCTAGAAAATATATCATGAGTGATTATGAGCGAAGGAAGTATGTATCATAATACAAAATCATAGGGATAGAATATAGAAAGAATAAAAGATTAAGCTCAAAACAAAATACATGCTAAGAGCATAATGGATCCTAGAAGATTAGAAGAAAATACCCCTTTCCCCCTAGTTAAGAGATAGGAGGAGAAAAATGATCTAATTTATAGAAGAATGAGGGGAATGTCCTATATCAAAATTATGAAGAAATTGTAATACTGCAATGGAATGAGATATAATTTCTAAAGCATCTCTTTCTCTAACATATATCTTGAACTGCACACAATCAACAAGTGAATGTGTATTAATGTAGTTAAAAGAACATTTGTATTTAGAGAGAGCATTTTTTGGCATAGGTTTAAAGATTTCTTTCTTAGAATTCATTAACTAAACATACACTTTCTTAGCCACATCTTGAGGAGTATCAGGGTGATCTAAGGAAGGTGTTGGAAGAACAACATGAAGAGGAGGGCAATAGTTAAAATCAACCACCTTGATTTGAGAAGGAAGGAAGCCTATACCATGCATATAT
The DNA here is from genome assembly GCA_018584345.1 of Thuja plicata. NCBI lineage: Eukaryota > Viridiplantae > Streptophyta > Pinopsida > Cupressales > Cupressaceae > Thuja > Thuja plicata. The sequence goes on from MU213340.1 coordinate 270,680, forward strand.
TGTTTAGGGGACAAATGAATTGGGTTTTTAATGCCATGTTCATTAACACCGAGCCCTAAACCCTTATAGCCTTATTTATCCACCATAGTGTATCTAGTAGTGTACATATCTTGTAAATCCTCTATAGGAGATGATTGATTATGGTGGTCATGAGAAAATTTTGTGTAAGGCGGAATGATAGGTTTAGAAGGAGTTTATTTTTTGTTCCCTTTAATATCATCATGGATTGGATAAGAAGGGTAAGGAGAATGAAAGAATTCTTGCACATCTGCATCATGAACCCTAGTTTGAGCCCCATCATAAGTGTGGGAAGAATTGGGGATAGAAGATAGAGAAATAGGAGTAGGAACATTAGGAATTGGATTAGGAAGGATAGGATGAGGATTAGGATTATTAGAAACTAGATTAGGAATGATAAGATTAGGATTAGGAAGATTAGTAAATGGGGTATCACCTAACCAATTCTTCACATAATCCAAAAGAGCAATAAGTCCACTACACAAATTCTTAATGAAAGTTTTGAAAGTGGGAAGACTAGTATTATTTAATCTCATAATAGCATGAGCTAGTGAAACATGAAGAGTAAAAAACATGAGGAAATGGATGATACTTTCATAAACATCATAATTACTATAAAGAGATGCTAAAAGAAGAATAATGAAGAAAATAACCATACACCAAAGCATCTTAAAGATTCTCATAGTGAATGAAATGCAAGAAATATTTTTATATTTTTATGAGTATGTAGATTTTTTTTGTATTTTAAAATGCAAGATCATAAAAGAAAACTAGTTTAATATGTATGCAAAAGCTAGTCTCTAAGGAAAAGAGGCAAAGCATCTAACACCAAAAAGAAAGAGTTGTCTATCGTGGGTTCACCAAAATGTAAGGTATAAAATGGGAAGAACTAAAATGTATAAATGTGTGTTTTGTGATGTATATATATATTGAATGTGATGTAGGAATAGTGGAGAAGGTAAGATTGTCCTCTTAATCACAAATTTCATAAAGGGAAGATCCAAATTAATTAACCCCAAAGAAAGGATCAATGCATAAATGAATCAACCTATTAAGGACATGGATAAAGAGAAAAACCCTAACTTCTATTTTATAGAAGAGAGAGTGTAATAGATTTAGGAGGATTAAACTCTAATTTAAATGAATTGAAGACAAGTACTAACCTTGAAATGCTATAGATCTGAAGAATGCTTTTTTCGGGTGTCTGCACTAAGTTTTTGGAAATTTTGCAACCAGGTTTGGAAGAGAAACACAGAGACAAAGAAAACCCAAAAATATTTTCTGAATCTGACTCGGTTCCAATTTTGACCCAAAAATGAATGTCACCTTTGACCCAAAGTTTATGATTTTGACCCAGAACAGAATGTCAATTCTGACCTAGAAATGAATGTCACCTTTGACCCAAAATTTTTGATTCTCACCCAAAATCTCTGATTCTAACCTAGAATAGAATGATGATGTTGACCCAAAATCTCTGACAAAAAAACTATTTCCGGATACCAATAGTTTGCCAAAAAGGGTATCCAAATTTGTACTCCAATTCCCTGTTTCGAACCTATTCTTGCAAGAAAAATGGTTTTTTTTTGGGGGAGGGGTTTGCCTTAGTCAAACCCCAATTTAGGAATTAACCTTGAAATCAATCATTGAAATAGAGAATGCTATCAAGTAGTAGAAATAGATCTAATAATGAACCTATGACAATAGATATGCAATTATACTTCAAATGTAAACAAGTATGTAAATATGAAAGCTTGGACTCAATATTAGAAACCATAAACCTCTATGATTGTATGCTTGGAATCCACCTTGAAGAAGAATGAATGAATCTTGAGGATGCACAAAGGATCTTGAAGGAATATCACACCACCATGATGGAAAGATCTAGGGTTCGAATGATGAATCTTTAATTCTTGAACCAAATCCCTTCAAAGGCTTGAATGCTTGAATCCTTGATCTTCAATGGAGAACTTGAATACTTGAGAGGAAGACTTGAAAACCTTGATTAAAATTTGAAAGCTTGAGAACATGTAGAATTCTTTCTTAGTTGATGGTTTTTCACTTGTGATTATGCTTCTTGGATAGATAGCTTTCGTACTTAGATTTCACTTCTTGAGTCTTAGAGAAATTGAGAGGAGAAGGATTCCTTATATACCAATCTAGGGAACAATCTTCTAGAGAGGCATACATAGGAGAATTAAATTCCAATTAGACCTATATCCCTAGAAGAGGACCTATATTAAATATAATTTAGGATTTTTTTCTTCGGAACCCAAAACAATTGACCTGGAAGTGGGAAATGAACTTTTAATGACCCCCGACAGCCGACAAAATTTCAAATTGGAAAGGGGGACTTGGGTCAAAATCAAGGTCAACCTTGACCTAGGTCAAGGTTGAGGTTGAATTTGACCAAGGTCAAGGTCAAGGTTGACCTTGATCCAGGGAGTTAGAACCCCTGTAAAATGTGCCTGGTGGGATAGATAGTGTCTGGAGAGGCCCAATCAGGGTCCTAAATAGGCACAGAAGTGGAAGAGGGTGCAGAAATGAGAGGACACTGTGATGATGGTCAAAAAATCCTCTAAGGAGGGCTAAATGTTCTTAACATGGAAGTTCTTCCATTTTAAGATGATACACATAGTTATTGTTGGAGTGAACTTACCTTAGTGAGTTCAAGGAAGATTTGTTGTTACCTTTGATAGAGAGGCCCTTGGGCATTGTAGATTGGTTCAAAGAGTGTTATCTAAAGTTAGGGTTAAGGAACATACCTTAAGAAGGTCTAGCAATTTACCTTGAGAGGATTCAATATTACTCAAGGAAATGAACCTCCCTATCATTACCATCTTCTCTAAAGAGGAAAATGAAAATGTCCTAGTCTCCTATGCAAAATTTCACTTGCATTGGTTGACTTGTGGATTAAGGCTTGAGAGGGAGAAGTACATATATTGCACAAGAATCTATGCCTTGTTTCAATAGTATGAGCATTCTTTATTTTTTAATTCTTGGGCCAAACTAGTACTTTCCCTTCCATGAAAGTAATTATGTACCCTTTGTTTTCAAGTGCTGAACGAAGACTGGATTTCTTTTGATTCCTGGTACAAATAGTACACCTGTGAGTTGGAGTAAGATTCATGTTTTGAGGTTGATTAGGCAGGTCCCAATTCCCTTTACTAGATTATTTGTATCATCTCCAATAGTTACTTCTTCATTAGAATTTTCATCTATGGAATCTAGATGTTCTCTGAAGCCTGTTATGTGACGGGAAGCCCCACTGTCTATCACCCAAGTGTTTAGGTTGTTTGAAACTTGACTAGATAGGGAGGAGTAAAAGAAAAATTTCTCTGAATCCATATATATGTTTATTTTATTGACTTCAGTGAAGGAAGATTGGGGCTTAGGTCTTCAGGACACTTTACTGCAAGATGGCCATATTTGTCACATATATAGCATTGCACTTTAGATAGGTCCCTCCTTTTCTTGAATGATTTTTTCCACTTGTGTCCTTCCCCCTTTTCCTTTTGACATTAGTATTCTCCCCTCTTTTGTGAGATTGATTGGTTAGAATCTGAATATATTCACTGGTAGAATTCATACTGATCCCTCCAGTCATTAATCTAGACTCCCCTTGAATGTAGTATATCTTCAACCGGTGAAATTTATAAATCTTGGAGCGATCACTAAATCCTTGAATAAATAATTCCCATGAGATATGAATTCCATTTAGGAATATCATATTTAAATCCTTACTATCAAAATTATGACCAATTGTGGAGAGTTGATTTCTCAAATCCGTTATCCTCATAAAATATTAGGTAATAGTTTCTCCCTGATTCATTTTAATATGATGGAGTTGTTTTTTTAAGAGAAGAATCCCTACTAGTGTTATTGATCTTGAACATGTCTTATAGGGCTTTGAACATAGCATGAGATAAATCTAATATGGTGATAATAGGAACTATAAGATCTTTTACTTTATCCACCAATAATTTCATTGGTTTTGTGTTGTTCTTTTCCCATTGAATCTTTTCATCTTTCCCACTAGGTTCAAGGTCTACATTTTCCACCATAGTGTTTAACTCATGTTATTTTAATGTAAGCATCATATGGAATTTCCATGCTACAAAGTTTGAATCACCTTCAAGTCTGTCTTCAAGTCTAACTCCATTCACCATTTTGTCGAATGTAATATTTTAAAAAAATATCTAAGGTGATTAGACTTCCTTTGTATAATTTGACGTGATCTTATACTTCAAACTCATTTTGATACCATGTTAAAATTCTAGATCAGATTAGTAAGTTGTATTTTAAAATTTATCTCCTCAATTTCTTGTCTTTCTCACAATAATCTTCTATGCTAAATTACTGTATATGGAAATCACAAATAATTTTCCAAATCATTGTCTCTTTAAAAATCTATATGCAAGGTTATAAGGTACAGATTGTACCTATACTATAGAGGATTATCAAATGTGGTATTTATCAAAGATATCGATGTATACACTTGAGACTATGTACGTTATGTATCATTGTGTATTGCCTCCATCTGTCTCAGCGCACATTAATATGTTGTGGGAAGATTACGTGGATTCATACCCATGATGGAGCATGACTCTACATGGAGTCATGTTCCATCGTGGACATGACTCCACAAATTAACTAATCCCTTTTCTCTAATAACAATCAACTATTAAGTCGATAACATGTATCCTGATTCACTTTGGACTGTCAGTTTATGAATTCATTGATATTTAATATGTTTAATAATAATATAAATTATATTATATATATACTATTTTCTTATGTGATATAAATATATTAATTTAATAATATAATCATATTTATAATTTCACATAATGATATATATATATATATAAATAATAATTCTTTATTATATACATACATACATACATACATATATATATTCACATGATTAATTTCATTATTAATTTGATAATCTATCTCATAGACTTTATTCGACTGCAGCCACAAAAAAATCAACACAACAACACGTTACAGAGATACCAAAACATTTTTAGGAAAATTGAGAACTTGTCGATAGGACTTGTGACGATCTCACCAATAGGGAGAGAGTTATCACTAGGTACCAAAGTATCAACCAATTTCACCTGAAGAGGTTTACCAGTGAGAGGGCTCCCCTAGCCTCCAAGCACCTAGTAGTCGGGTCATGACTATGTGGGGATAACATAGTTGGACAGGTGATTGTTTAAATTAAGGAGCAAGCTGGTTTTAACTCATCAGACTCTGGGAACTTAAAAAGGATGCATTTTCCTGCAAGCACATTTAAATCCAACAAAGAAAATATAAAAATCTAGGTCAGGGTTAGAGTAAGAATCTATCTATAGTAATATTATAAATTTCCAAACATCAAGAAGGCTCCACATAAAGAACTAATAGTAAATACCAAATTCATACATGATCATCAACCAAACATACATTAGTAGTGGAGTAAAGTATTTTATCTAATTAGTAAAATAACTGGAGAAGAGGACATAAGGAAGTATACAACATGAAAATAATTCATTAATTTTGGAACTAGAAACAATGTGAAGCATGAAACCAAGATATATTAATCATTCCTTTACTAACTTCAAGAGTCCAACATCATTGGTAGTTACATTCATGGCTCCTAGGGAGCATTAATCAACAAAAACTGAGCAAAGTAACTAAGTTAAGACCATGAAGATAATAATCACTATGGATGGAAAAATCCTCAATTTCACTGACCCTTGTAATTGTGTCATACTTATTATTTATAGAAAATAATATATACATCAGGAATCCAACCTATATAGCCTACTTATGTTCATTAGCTACAAGTTCTATCGCTGGTACTACCTGCACTGTCACAATCACCTTATTATATACACTCACTTGAGAAGAAAGAAGAATGAAGATAGAAGAAAAATATTTCAAGAGATCTATCATTGGGAAAAGAACCTTCACACCTGTGGATGTGACTACGCACTTCAGGCACCTTGGTCCATATCCCTCATAAATGTACTTTCAACTGCTTGTCTCTAAATACCATCCCTGTACACCAGGTATTAAATGTTGAATTAGTGCCTTAGGAACTGGAAGGATTATGCATTTATCCATCCTTCCTCTTTCACTATCAGGTTGCAATGTACCTATCTTACTTCTAACAACACTGACAATAAATCTTGGACGGTGATCGGTCAGCTCCGGAGAAATCATCAATGCAGATCACCATAAAGAATACAAATGTGGAACCTGGAATTATGGGCTCCAAAAGCTTGCACTAAAAGAATAAAGAATATACCAATAGACCCCCAATAAGAAAGAATTATCGAAGCCAAAAATACTTACTGGTCCTTGAACTTATGGTAAGCCTCCAAAATCTATAGCACACCCTCTTTAGTCACTTCTTTTAAACAATCTCGATGGCTGGCGACATTCTTGATATCATCATTTGCATCCTCATCCTTTTCCTTTAACTATGAAGCCACCCTAGTGGCATCCTAGGACTTAAGCACTAGTTTGGAGAGTTGCACCATTATTGTACTGTCAAAATCTCTAGAGGGATGGAATTATGCATCTGCTACCTCATCAAACTTAATCAGTATAGGATCAATAGGAGTATAAGTCATGGGGATCAATGGATTATCCAAATTAATCTATTTGATGAATAATAAATATTGGTCCATGGGGGCCTGAACCACAAAAAGGTGTTTCTCTAGGACCTTCACTAGTTTCTTTCTCATTTTCATTCTGAATGCAATTCTGGTGTACTGGGTCTTTAGGAACCCATAGGGCTTGTCCCCTAGGATGTCTATCTCTGCTAGACCTTCCTCCCCGAGATTCAAAATTTATTTCAAGTCATCCTTTCACCCTTCATATTTTTTTATCTCCTCATGCCATTGTGGAAGAGCGACCTTCATCTTATTCATGATGTTGTGTGCTTTGAAGAAATAGGGGAGGGTCTCGAACATGAAGCTTCTTACTCCAATTTTCTTGGCTATCCACTCGTCGACAACTAGCACTTTCTTCTTAATTATCATTAGCACATCTATATCACCTTGTGGAAGTGATTTTATAGATGTAGAAGGATTGGGTGTTTCTGAAGAGATAGGTCAAGGTAATTGTGTTAGGAGCCTAAGGATATTTGTCTTTACTTCTTGCAGCTCCTTTATTTTATGGGATTATTTTTTATACCGCTCGTGTATGGTTTGGTTGGCTAAACAATTTTATTAGAAACCCATAGAAATAAACTCCTTATTTTAGGATTGGACACCCTAAATGATTTCTAATTAGATCATCTAGTCTCATTTAATTATAGACCAGGGACGTAAACTTGGAATGACATCTGCAAAGTATATGCTTCAAACTCTCTTAATCCTCATGACTAATCCTATGAAATTCAAATGCATTGAGCTTTAGGAAATCTATTCTACCATAAGTAAATGATCTTTATTCCATGAAAAAAAGTAATCACATATATGAATTACTCTATCTACCTATGCTAAAAGAACAATCTACTATTTTTGTTACTAGTGGTTGTAGGAACAACAATGTTCTACTTTACTTCTAAATAAGCATGGAAATTATTCCTACTCTAACAAAGTAATTCACTCAACAAGTGGGCCCCCTTGGATAAGTGAATAGAAATATAATCAAGATAAAAGGATTAAACTCAAAATGTGCATTCTATTCATTCATGGAAAATAAATACACTTGGATAGATAAAATAATATTACAGCTACAAAAGCTTCTATTCAGAAAAATCAACTAACTTGACTAACTCCAAGGAGTTACAACAATAATCTTATTTAAAGGAAAACTACAATTACTCCCTAAATCTAAGATCACTCCATTAATGAGGATTGTTACAGATATATAATGTCTTATAACAGAAATAGAAGTCATTGAGAATAAGTCCTCCCAGAATATAGTACATTATGGGTCCTAGATACGCACGCTGCATTTAACAAAAAACTGTATTGTCTCGTTCCTTATGCGAAGATCTTTCAACAATGCCTTAACTTTCTCAAGCGCTTACTTGACTTATTCAACATGAAGGCATCTTGTAGAAATGGCTGGTTTTGACTTCTTTAGCACCATTATGTTGATCTTTAAATACACAATGAATGATCCCTGCAAAATTATTAATGTACACACAACCTTCGATACATACATATACACATCATTAATATTAGGAAGAAAGTGTTAAGCTCTAATTAATACTCTTGCAAGGCATATGGCTACAGGAAGGAAACTACCCAAAAACATAGCATGGGCAAAGGATCATTCATTAGCATATATAATTACTGCATTCTGTCATTTCTACCCATCAATTTTAAGAAAATATACCTTATTCTTCCATCATGCATTTTCCTACTTAATGTCTTTACACGTATAAAAAATGAATATAAAACCATAAGTCCACATATCTATTTTTCAAATAAACTATTGAAAATAAAATAAAAATCACTTAGAAAGATGGCCATTTAAGAGGCTCATCAGTCCCCCCAATTATCCTTTTGTTGGTCTCTAGCAATCATAAAGTTGCGGATCCTGGCTCTCAGCCTCAGGTCACTGGAAGTCTTCTCTCTTGACTCATCATCACTGTAGTTGAAGTATCCATGATTCTCCCCAAGTATTTCCCATCTCTGGACTTCTGTGGCCATGTCATGATCTTCTACATTTTTTTTCACTTCTAGTAATGGTTTTAGGAGAATAGGTGGTTGGAATCTTAATGGAAACCAATAATTAAGCATTTTCCTGCCCAACATGGTATACCATGGCACTCATTTAGTAGCAAGAGTCAGGTTCTATGGAGAATGGGTTTATCCAACCTTCAGGCCATGTGACATCCTTATCCATCTATGCCTACAACAATGATTGTAGCCTCAATATCATGTGATGAGTGCTTAAACCAATATGTATATGCTTTCTCTCTAACTGGGTAAAATTTGTTGGCTCCACTTGGATTCACAGTGACTGAAAGCCAATAAAGAAAATTTTGTCTGGAATGTTGAACTTAAGGCCTCATAAGCAAGGGTTTCTCTATTTCACTATTTTTGTAAGGTAAAGCTTGATGTTCCCTACTTATTTCATTTTGCATCCAAGACATTACTGAGCTCTTAATTGGACATCCCCCACATAAAGGAGTGAATTCCAATCCCTGTCATTTGGCACAACAAGATTATGAAAATAGAACTCACACAATAAATTCTTTAAAGACATGGGAGCTGATTGAAACACATCATAAAACTCATGGGGTGTTGAAATATAGGGATTCAGTCCTTCCACAATCCCTGTTAACTTGAAGTTAATGATTTTTTTCTTAAGAAATAGAGCATATACCGGTGATGGTGATCTACATGCCATAACCTCTTGAATTAATTTAGTTATCTGATCAACCCTTATTTTCAACACTTCAATTTGATATGTTTTCTGTTCCAATTGATGAGCTTTCTCATCAATGGTTCATTTCAAATTTTCTTTCTCTAACTCCCATTGTTCCCTTTCCCATACAAATTGCTGATACAAACTCAACCCTGCAATTTGGGGTGTAGATAGGTTTAGTGGTGGCATGGGTTCCTGATTAAAAATATCATTCCATCCTGGTGCAAGCTGAGGGGTTTTTATTATATTTTCCTATGTGAAGGACTCCCCTTTCCACACAACAAGAGTTTTTACTACATTATCCCCTTGATAGGATTCAGTTGCTCTAGTCAGTGTGTCCAACCCATCCTTATTAATTTGTTCTAGCACCTTTTCAATAAAATCCCTATTGAGTTTAGGGAATTCATCAAAAGGTAAATTTTTCAAATCATCAAGAATATTTTGACTAAAAAAATTATCAACAAATTCCTCTACCTCATCAGAATCTCCATCACTATCGATGAGGATATAGTCAACATTAGGGTTAAATTTTGCTTCTAAATTCTTATCATGGGAAACAGTATCACTGTCTGCATTTTTTTGAACCATTGCCTTAGAAGAGGATCTCTCCATAGACTAAGAGGATTCTATATTCAAAATTTTAATTGGAGTCTCAACATCTTGGCTATTTTTTTACAGAAAGCCTTGCACTTCTTCTAGCAGGGGCTTTGGAAGAGCATGGAGAATTCTTGCGTTTCCTCTTGCTAGAAGACACCTCCTGCGTATCTGCTACAGGAGGTTTTTCTAGTGTTTCCTCCTCACGTGTGGGCAAGATTTCATAGGATATATCACTATCATTCTTATTGTTGGGCTACTGCTCTGGAATTAATTCCTCTATTTCTATGGTTTTATCTTTGTCTTTTCTAGAAGTAGACCTAGTTTTTACAGAAGGTGGGGTTTTGGGAATATCATCAGCTTTCTTGATTTTACCTTTCTTCCTATTGGAAATAGGAGTACCAATGTCATGAGCTATCTTCCTAGCTGGTTTGGGGTTAGAGGAAGAATCTTTAGGAATGGTTCCTATTCTTTAAATTATTTTACAAAGCCCAGTTATTATGTTCTCTCTTCTTCCTATACTCCGGCCTCTAGGGCTGACTATTCTAGGCACTATTTCATCCATTTTTAAAAATTCATCCCAATTTCCTATCATTTTCTTATTCAACTCTCTTTCCATAATTAATTTAATTAAGAAATGATGAGAAACTGACTAATATTTTCCCGATTGAACCAAAGAAGCTTGTTTCTTCACAATATTAAACAAAAAAGCTAGGTAAATTTACCGGTCCATTGTCATGGCGGAGATCACTCAGGATTTTGAAATGTAGACTGTGAAGATATTTGTAGCACCATTTGTAGGTAAAATACTGTATGATAAACATAGCTGGCTAGATATAATCCAAGGGAAATGATATCCTTGAAGTGCCTTGATTTTTTTCAATGTCTAACCGTGGATCACCATGAAAGGTGAACTGTGCCCTAGCTGAGCATAAATCAATGTCCTTAGTCCATTTCTCACCTTCCTATGGAAAACCTATCACTTCCACCATAATGTCTTCTGTAAACTCAATTCTCAACCCTTTCACCACTGCGAACCCATTCTGCAGAGTATTTACAAACTGTAGAGCAATTTCCTCGTCAAAACCATTGAGGCTCAGACAGTAATTCAACCAACCTTTCCTTCGAAACATTTCACAGCTAGATGCATCTCCTAGTAAAACTTTGTGATCAGTTGGCTCATGCCTTTGAAGATCACCCCATATTGTTATAGACATTTTTTTTTGCAGAAGCTCTTACAGAAGTACTAAAAATGGTAAATCAAGATTCAAAAATTTTACGGACTGAAAGTGTTGCAAATGAAACAATGAAGTACAAAAGATTATTTACTCTAGGCAATTAAAAGTGTTTTAATGCATGAAATTTCATAATACCCTCACTTGTGTCGAGGCCTACCACCCCGAACATGATGCAAACATATAATCATAAATTAAATTTCAGCTTTTAATATCTTTTAATTCCTTTTAATCATGATGATGCGATCACGGAATGCCAAGACTTTTTAAAGCATGATGATAGTCATCTGGAAAAGACAAGAAATGTATTTTCATTCTTTACATGCTAAAGATTAAATTTGAAAAATATGGAATATTCTCCTCCCCCAACTAAGTTTAAGGCATGGGTCCCAAGGCCAGGTCGTGCAAGAGTAAAAATTAAAAAAACACATAATCCTAATAAAAATGAATAAAATAAAATATGAACAAAGGTATGTGTCACTAACCTAGTAAGCGTTGCAGGAAGATTGTTCTAAAATATGGCATGCACTGATGGAGTGATGCAATGGTACGAAAAGATGGTAGAGAGAGAGGAGGTGAATGAATTGTTATTATGAAGAAATAATTTCAGATGAAGTGAAATTTTTATTATGGAATCTTTGATAGGAATCAAGGATTAGCTAAAATTTGGGTGGAATACCCAGATTCTTCTGTTGCAGGAGTTTTATTGTCATCATGTTGCAGGAAATCTTTGTGACTCATCGACTTGTGATATATTTTGAGTCAATGACCGTTGACAAGAAATTTGAATCATACAGGATCAATAGTAGATAGCTAAACTGCTCCATTTTCAAATAATGAAACTATCTCATAAGGTCCTAGCCACCATGTCTAAAATTTGCTTGGGGTATGCTAGTAGCATCAATCATATAGCAGGACCCAATCATCAACAAAAAATTTCTTGTCCTGGATGAATTTTTTGTGCCACTGCGTCCTCTGCTTCTGAATCAATTCAATATTGTGAAGTACAAATTTTTGATACTCATCCAGTCCATTCAGCTGCAATAGCCTTTCCTCCTATGCCCTGGTAAGGTCAATGTCTAATTATAATGTCATCCTGAGAGTCTTGTGTTGAAACTTGATAGGCATAGATGCAGATTTGTCATAAACCAGTTCAAAAGGGGTAAACTAGTTATTGTTTTCCATGTTGTTCTGTAAGCCCAAATGGATTCAAGAAGGCGAGTAGCCCAGTCCTTCTTGTGAACAACAAATGTTTGGGTTAGGATTGATTCAATTTCCCTATTTGTTATCTCTACCTATCCATTGGGCTGAGGATGATATGGGGAAGATTTACCATGTCTCACTGTGTATTCATGCATCAATTCAATGATAAGATTAGAAGTAAACTGTGAAACTTGATCTATTACTATCTCACGAGGTACTCCAAACCTGGTAAAGATATATTCATATAGAAATTATGATACTTGATGATCTCTGGCATGCCACATTTCTTTAGCTTCTACCCATTTTTTTGCATAGTCAGTACACACTAAGATATATGACTTACCATGAGAATATGGCTTGATGGGTCCAAAAAAATTGATGCCCCATTTGTCAAATGGTGTCACCACCACTTGAGGCTACAAGGGAATTTCATCTAACTTGGTTGGACATCACATGTGATCGCAACTATCACAGTGCCTTGTCTGCTTAGCTACATCCTTATGGAGGGTAGGCCAATAGTATCTTGTTGTCAAGATTTTGTATGCGGTCTACTTTGCTAAAAAATGGCCACCACATGGCTCATCATGACAAGCCCTAAGGGTTTCATAAGTCTCATCCTCGTAAACACATCTTTTGGTGACTTGATTAGGACTTGTGCAAAACATAAATCCTGAGATCCATGAAAAATTGAAGATTTTCTCAACTAGAAGTCTACGGTCTCTATGCGAGAAATGAGGTGGTGTCCTTCATGTAGCAAGTTAGTTGGTGATGTCAACATACCATGGATTGTAAGTATCAACAGAGAACAAGTGCTCATTAGGGAAGATGTCATTAATTGCTATAGGATCATCTAGAAATTGTAATCTAGATAAGAAGTAGCCACCACATTATCTTTTCTTGGTTTATCAATGATTATCATATCAAACTCTTACATAAGGAGTAACCATCTTGCTAAAATGTCAGTGATGGCATGCTTGTTCATCAAGTATTTGATTGTTGAATGATCTGTGTATACAAATACTTCATAACCAGTATTGTAATGTCTGAATTTATTGAGGGCATAGATTACTGCTAGAAATTCCTTTTCAATGATAGTATAGTTCAGTTCAGCACCTTGTAAGTTTTTACTAATATAATAAATAGCATGCTCAATTGTACCTTCCTTTTTTCCTAACACTGATCCAATGGCATAGCTAGATGCATCAATGTGAATATGAAATGGAAGCTTCTAGTCAGGTCCTCTGAGGATAGGTGTCTTTGTTAGAACATCTTTTAGTTGCTGAAATGACAATTCACAGTCATCTTTCCATTCAAAATCCACTTCTTTCTTCAACTGCGTGTACAATAGGGCTGCAAGTTGGCTGAAGTCTTTGATGAATCTCCTATAGTAACCAGTGTAGCCAATAAAACTCCTGACATCCTTCTATTTTACTGGAGTTGGAAGTGTCTAGATGACCGCAATCTTTGCAGGATCAACCTGAATACCAAAGGATGAAAGGTACTGTCCTAAAACAACTCCCTCTTCCATCATTGTATAGCACTTCTCACTGTTAAGGGAGAGGTTATACTCCTGACATCTTTTGAGAACTTTCTCCAAGTTAGCATGCACCTCCTCAAATGTGGTTCCATATGCAGTGAATTCATCCATATATATATATATATATATATATATATGTTCAGGCTTAGAATTGTCACCCTAACTCAGGCATTAGGGCTACACGACAATTCCATCCTCACAATGGAAACCTCTCCTAGCTGTGGGTAGACTATAAGTGAAGAGGAATCTCTGGATTCTAGGCC
>MU213340.1:309942-353135 GCA_018584345.1 Thuja plicata
CAAAAGAACCAAAGAGAATTGAGAAGGTCATTTAGACCCTTCACTCAACATGGTCGTCAAGGGTGGTGAAATATGAAGTCTTTCAATTGAACATGACAACAAAGAAGAAATAAAACTTACTCTTGAGCAAAAACATTAGAGAGCTTAAAGAGAAAAAAATATCAAATATGGCAGTCAAAAGATCAAAACATAGAAAAGGGATAGTTATGAGGATTTGAAGAAATACATAAAAGATACAAATGACTGCCAGCTCTAACAATTTGACAATGATATATATGAAGGCACAAAGAGGACAATTTATGGCTAGTAAAAGAACACAAAACCCTTAAAGAACATGTATCATTGTTTTTGAGGAAGCAAATTATTCAAGGAGAGGAAAAGCCATAGTCTGAAGATGTAAACTCTCTTGTCTTATCTTTTCTTTAGGTTGTAACTTCTAAGTTTCAAAAAACATATTGATTGAAAGACTTGTTAAGTTTAAAAAAATTAATAGAGGTAGGAATTAAAGTATGCCACACCAAACCAATTGGAATTGGTATTTGACCCCATTTCAACATTTTATCAACATCTCATTGTAATTTAACTAGGGCTCCAATTTGGAAGCCCAAATAATAAAATATATTACCAGTTAAGCTCACCCATTTAAGTTTCTTGTTTATAATTTAGATCCATATAAACATGTCAAACTTTGAGCAATTTAGAATATTTTACACTAGATGTTAAACATAAAATAGTTGAAGAAAGTAAAATGAAAGCAATAAATGTAGATTACTGCACCTCTGAATTGGAGACCCGGCTAATTCCCATTAGTTCCTTCTTGACCATTGCTCTACAATGCCATGAATGTGAACATTAGATCAAATTTGCATGCATACAAACACAAGTAAACTAATCAAACAATAGGATTTAAGAGTACAATTGCAAATTACCTTTTGATCAATTTTATTTCTCTTGTTTAGCAATATTATTCTATTCCTTCTTTCCTCCTCCTTCTCAACACTATTATAAGATTGTATTTCAACTTCAACCTCTTCCTTTGCTTTGTTAGGGAGTTCCTTATAATTTTTTACACTGTGTATTCTGCATTTACATTCAATTGCACACTTTCTTTGCATATCATACCACAACTTCATTTGGTAGTCAACATCACTCTCCCCCTTTTGATTATACTTTATTATTCTCTATGAGGAAAGAGATTTACATTTTTATTTTCGGCCATTAGCATTTGGACCATGCTTTTGTGGTCAAATGAAATAAAGGTTGTGCTTCTTCATCCTATGCATATTTAGTCCTTTCAAATCACAAAATAAGCATAGGATAAAGAAGCACAACCTTGATTTTGTTCTACCAAAAAAGCATGGTCCAAATGCTATAGAACAACCAAAACGTAAACCTCTTTCCTCTAAGAAAATAAGAAAGTATAATCAAAAGAGGGAGGGAGAGTGGTGTTGACTACCAATTGAATTTGTGGAAACATGAACGAAGCTCACAAAAATATAATAATCTATCATCCACCCATTAAATTATATGATGAGTACAAACCTGCACAAATAATTCCAAAATAAAACAAGAGTTGGAGTGTAGCATAGTTCCTGTCAAGTGCAGGCAAGGTGGTTTTTCCATATAGAGATGGTTTTACAGGATAAATGCATCTATTTTATTATAGTTACAACCCAATATCAACAAGAAAATTACAAGAATATAAACGTAATTCAGTAAAATTACCTAGCTTCAAATACAACCAAACCACTCACAAATTCCTTCTTATGGCAATGTTGTTAAAGACAAAATAGTGAAGTTGTTAACTGATGATGTCAAGTATGACTTGAAGCTTTAGATGCCCCAAAGATAGGAAGAGATAGACAATGTTTGTTTGTATTTATCTCTTCCTATCTTTTGGCCATCTGATGCTTCAAGTGAATTTAGGGTGCAATTACTCTTTTGATGGTCGATCTTGTATATAATCAACTAATGCAAACAATCCCCTAGGGCATTATTAATACATGACCAAATATCTTCACAAAAATCTATAACTTTGGAATTCATAAAATAAGAGTTTAGAGGAAATGTTCCACTAATTTATATACTATTCCTACAGTTGGAATGAAAGTTATGTATTTTTAGAGAAGGTATATGCAGAAGTGACAAACTTGCAGATTTGACCAAGCACTACTAGGTGCTTGACCCAACAATAAATGGACTTGTGATGATTTTATCACAAAAGTACATTTGTTGCTGGGTAAGCTCCCAGTAGTACTTAGGAAAATCTGCATGTTCATCACCTATGCATATACCTTCTCTAACCAACTCTTATATACAAGTGAAGGTTGTTTATTTTGTATAGGTTGTGTGTGTGTGTGAGCACGCGCGTGCGCACGCGCATGTGTGTGTGTGGAACCATTTGAATAGTGATAACCATTTGACAAACCCTATGAGACTAGACCTAAGTCTTGGGGGCTCATCATTGATGGCCTTGCCTACGTTCATGCTCATAGACTATTAGGAATAACAGTCCACAAGAAAACTGAGAGGGGGGGTGAATTATTTATGGTATAGATTATTAAACTTTAAACTTTATAAACCATATCAGCAAAAGTAAATGATAACATAGTAAATGCCAACACCATAACACAATATTTGCTTTCGAGGAAACCCTGTTAAAGGTAAAATTGCAGTGGGAATTAACACCCACAAATAATGTACTGAGAGTATAGTATCCCTATTAAAAGATTTTAGACCTATTAGGAGCTTGTTACAATAATACAGTACACAGTCCCTGTTAGGAGACAAACTCAGTTAGGAGTCAAATAAAATAGTAGGCTCACTACCAAGGTACACTTCCCAAAGAAGGTTAAAGCCACCCTTAATGATTTACAATCCGAATCAAGTGTGTAAAGAAAATACACAATCCAGTGAACTGTCTGATAGAAACTATCTTTGCTTGGTCAGTTCCAATGAAGTATAACAATCATCAAATCTGCTCTATATCTAGCAGTCAACAAGATTCATAGCTTCCACACATCTTTTTCCTCTTATTCTCTACCACATCTTCTCCACAAGAAAATATCATGCATATATACCCTTTAGCAATAATTCATTAGGTCAGCCAATTTAAGCTTTCCTAATACATAATTAACTAGGTCAACCAATTAAGGATTTCCATCATCCAAATAATTATATAACCCCTTGCTAAGATACAAACTATACCTATAACAAGTAAACATCAATTACAATCCATCACATATACTTCCAGATCTACAATCCACGTTCATAATTAATTTCACATGCTACATGTCAAAATTTGACCAATAAATAGGTCTTCTCCAGAATACTTGACGTCACAAGTAAAAAACAACAATCGAACTCAACCCATTACTCTAACACATGTCGGTTGTCCACCAGTAATCTCACATCATCTAAAATATCTTTTCCAGAAAGATATACCAGAAACATAGAGACCTACTCTATCCAGAATCAGAGTTACAGTCCAGAAAACCAGTCTTCACCAAATCAACTGTAACATCCATAATATGTAAACTTCAGTCAAGAGACCTTAGGAATAAGATCAATACACATCCTTCTGCTAGAATCCAACTCTGATCATTCTAAATCATCCGTATAGTGTTCGTACACTTATTCCAGTCAAGTAGCCAGTTTGTCTTCTCCAAAGAAATATATGTTGACATCAGTGACAAAACGTGAACATCAAAAGCATGATCAGTAACCAAAACTAATATCATCCAACAATATCCTCCTTTGGCATTGATGGAAACATATGGGAAAATCCATATTCATCAACCCAAAAGTACTCCCTCTTAATACAATCTTCTCAATATCCTCAACACAAATCTCCAAAATAGTAGAGATTTTCACATAGATTCCTTCCCCCTTTGGTAGCAATGGAAAAGGGTGCCATAACTCATCTATAGTCTTCTGTAAGGTGTGTCTTTTTCAAATCTTCATGTCCAACAATTAGGTGAAAGATCACCCAGATGTACTCGATAGTGTTCTCCTGCGATCACTCCCCCTAAGGAGTAGATCCATACTTTAAGTCTAGAGAGTGATATAGCTCTAAAAACCTTTGGACTGATGCATATCTGCATCAATTAATTACCACTAGGAGGGGCCACCACCCCAAGCATTCCTCTAAGATATTCAAAAGCATCTTTTGGAAAAGGTTTGGTAAATATATTTGCTATCTATTCCTCAATTCTAATGTACTCTAGTCTAATTTCTTTACTTGCTACCTTCTCCCTTAAGAAATGATACTTAATAGAAATATGCTTAGTTTTTAATGCATTAAAGGATTCTTTTACATGTTTACTGTGCTAGTGTTATCACAATGAATAACCACTGGCTCTTTGAAATTTATTCCAATGTCTTCCAACATTTGTTTCATCCAAACAACTTGTGTGCAATTTATTGCAGCAGCAACATATTATGACTCAGCAATAGATTGAGCAATATAGTTCTTCTTCTTGCTCAACCAAGAAACTAACCTTTTCCCAAGGAAAAATGTACCACCACTTGTACTCTTCCTGTCATCCACATTACCTTCCCAATCAGTATCAGTAAAATCCTGCAATGTAAAATCATCAGATTTTTCATACCATAATCCATATTCTATTGTCCCTTTCAAATATCTGAAAATTCTTTTCACAGTAGCAAAATGTGTTTATTTAGGATCTGCCTGAGATCTAGCCACAATTCCAACTGCATTAGTAATATCTGGTCTAGTGTGTGTTAGATATTGTAGACCTCCAATCATTGATCTGTACTTAGTCTGAACAACACTTTGAGTCTTATCACTATTAGTTAGTTTGTTTCCTATCACCATAGGTGTTCCAATAGGTTTACAATCTTACATTCTAAACTTTTTCAACATTTCTTTAAGATACTTGGTCTGAGATATAAAAATGACATTCTTACTCTAATTAGTTTACAAACTAAGAAAAAATTTCAACTCACCAATCATTGACATTTCAAATTCATTTTCCATTTCTTTAGCAAACTTCTTACTCATCTTATCATTGCCTCCAAAAATGATATCATCAACAAAAACTTCTATAATCAAGATTCCATCTTCTTCATTTCTTAAGTATAAATTACTATCTATATTACCTTTCCTGAAACCAAGACAAAGTAGATATTTGTCTAGTCTTGCATACCATGCCCTTGGTACTTGTTTCAGTCCATACAGTGCTTTCTTTAGTCTGCAAACCATGTTTTCAATCTATCAAAGGAAAACCATCAAGTTGCTCAATGTAAACTTCTTCTTCTAAATCACCATTCAAGAATGTTGACTTCACATCGATCTGATAAACCTTAAAGTGTTTATGTGCAGCATAAGAAAGGAATAATCTCATAGCTTCCAATCTATAAATAGGAGCAAATTTTTCTTCATAGTTTATTCCTTCTTTTTGTGAGTAGCCTTTACATACTAGTTTAGCCTCATTTATTACTATTATTCCTTCCTCATCCATCTTGTTTTTGAAAACCCATTTAGTGTCAATCACATTTTTTGTTCTTAGGTCTTGGAACCAATTCCCAAGTATTGTTTTTTTTATTTTTTCTAGTTCTTCTTCCATAGATTTAGTCCAAGTTTCATCTCTACATGCTTCATCAGTAGTCTTTGGCTCAACTTGAGAAATCAAATAGATCTCATCTCTAACTCTAGATCTGGTCATCATGCCTTTGATTGCATCACTAATAATTTGATCTTTAGGATGGTTCTTCTTAACATATCTTGGTGTCTTTAATGTCTCAGTAGCTTTAGTCTGTTCATCTTCAATCTCATCGTCAATCATCAAAGATTCTTCAAGTTCAGTAGTAACCTCTTTTGTTTCTGTAATCTAACCACAATCATATACCTTTCCTAAATCTAAAACTTTTCATCTTTCCTCACATTGGCACTTTCAATCAATTTCCTCAATCTCAGATTGAAACATTTATAAGCTTTACTCTTAGTGGAAAAACCAAGAAATATTCTTTCATCACTTCTAGCATCAAAATTTCATATCTCATCATCTCTCTTGATATAAAATTTACTTCTAAATATTCTAAAATATTTCACAGTAGGTCTATGATTAAACCATAATTCATAAGGAGTTTTATTTGTACCTTCTCTGATTTGAATTATGTTTAGTGTGTACACAGCAGTCCCAGCTGCTTCTCTCTAGTGAACATGTGACACATTTCCTTCTAGCAACATAGTCCTTGCAGCATCTAATATATTTTCTATTTCTTCACTCTGCTATCCCATTCTATTGTGGAGTTCTAGGGGCTGAATTTTGTCTGTGTATTCCATTTTCTTCACAGTATGAATTAAATAACTATGATGTAAACTCTCCTCCTCTGTCTGATCTCAAACACTTCAACTTTAAACCAGATTCATTCTCATTTTTTGCTTTGAATAACTTGAACTTGTCAAATGCTTCAAATTTCTCTCTTAAATATGTATCCCACATCATTCTAGAAAAGTCATAAACAAATAGTATAAAGTACCTTTCACCATAGTATGATCTTGTTCGTGTAGGACCACACAGATCTGTATGTACCAGATCCAACTTTACTTTTGTTGAATAAACTTTCCTTTTAAAAGTGCTTCTAGTCTACTTCTCCATAACACATTCTCTACACATAGTGTTAGATGGATTTGCAATCTTACGTAGATCTCTTACTACATTAGTTGTACTTTCCTTCACAATGTTATCAAAGTTAACATGACAAAATATTTTGTGCCATAACCAACTATCATCAACCTTTGCAATAAAACAAGAAGCTTTAGATGTGTTCAATTCAAATACATTACCTCTGGATTTA
Source organism: Thuja plicata (assembly GCA_018584345.1). Taxonomy (NCBI): domain Eukaryota; kingdom Viridiplantae; phylum Streptophyta; class Pinopsida; order Cupressales; family Cupressaceae; genus Thuja; species Thuja plicata. The sequence continues at coordinate 316,765 of MU213340.1, forward strand.
GTACCAGATGCAATTAGGTCTCCTATTTTACTCTTGATATAACATTTCCCATTGATGAAGTTCAATTGATAACCCTTGTCCACTAGCTGTCCAACACTCAACATATTATGCTTAAGTCCATCATCAAGTATTACATTGTAAGTATTAGTCTTTCCATCCAAAGAGATTGATCTGAATCCAATAATAAGCTTAGGAGTATTGTCACCAAATCTAACAACACCTCCATCATGTCTTTTCAAACTCACAAACTTGTTTTTATCTCCAGTCATATGATGTGAACAACCATTGTCTTTAACCCATTCAAATTTATTTTCAACTCGAGATACTAAAGCTTTTTCCTATTACATAGGTACATCATCCTTAATAGAAATAAATCCAATTTAATCATAGTCACCATCATCATCATCATCTGATATACCCTCACTAGCATAATAACATTCCTTGTCTTTTGAATATTTAGACTTTAAAAACTTAGGTTTGTGCTTTGGAACTCTTGTAGGACATCTAGATGCAAAATGACCAATCTTGTTACATGAAAAACATTTCAAAGGTAATTTTCCATCAAATTTACCCTTACCTCTCTTTTCTCTTCTAGCAATCAGTGTCACAACTTCATCTAGATTTCTTTCTTCCTCCTGTATTTGTTCACATTCATCAACATAAGCTCCAAGATCTTCTCTTATGTCACCATTGTTGGTGCTTGCATTTCCAAATAAGGTCTTTTTGTTCTTGTGCATGGTTGCCTTGAATGCTGACTCAACTTTAGGTAAAGTGTCTCCCAATTTTGTGGCTTCAAAAGTAGTTAGTTTTCCAATCAACGTTTCTCTAGTGAAGTTCAGTGTCAAAGGTATAATTTCCTCTGTAGCTTGTACTTTGGTTCTATATATAGGTGTCAAAGATCTGAGTATCTTTTCAATCACTTCTTCCTCACTATAAGTTCCTCCAGAGTTTCTAATGCCAGTAACCACTTTAGTAATTCTTTGTGCATATGCCCTAATGTTCTCATATTCTTTCATCTTCAGTGATTCCATCTTTGCCTTCCAGTTCTGTAACTTTTCTTTCTTTGTAAACTTGTCTCCAACATATAATGCTTATAGTCTTGTCCAGATCTCATGTGCAGAGTCCAAGTCTTTTACTTCAGTGAATTCTCCTTCTAAAAGAGCGGTGATCAAAGATTCCCTTACAACCATATTGCATGAAAATGACTTCTTCTAATCTTCAAAAGCCTTTTCTAACTCATCCTCAATCGCTATCTTTTCATTCTTCTTTGTGATCATCTAGTAATCAATTCCCAGACATAGCAAATGTGTTCTCATCTTGTTCTTCCAAAGCTTTCAAGATCAAACTTCAGACTATCCTTCTAGTAGTAAGTCATATTCAGGATCACCTCAAGTTGTTAAACTTTCTCTCTAAGGACCAGTAGCTCTGATACCAATTATTAGGAATAATAGTCCAAAAGACAACTGAGAGGGGGTTGAATCAGTTGTAGTATAGATTATTAAACTTTAAACTTTATAAACCATATCAGCAAAAGTAAATGATAACATAGTAAATGCCAACACCATAACACAATATTTGTTGTTGAGGAAACCCTGTTAAAGGTAAAACCATAGAGGGAATTAATACCCACAAATAATGTATTGAGACTATAGTATCCATGTTAAAAGATATTAGCCCTATTAGGAGCTTGTTACAATAATATAGTACACAGTCCCTGTTAGGAGACATACCCTGTTAGGAGTCAAAGAAAATAGCAGGCTCACTACCAAGACACACTTCCCAAAGAAGGTTAAAGCCACTCTTAAGGATTTACAATCTGAATCAAGTGTGTAAAGAAAATACACAATCCAGTGAACTGTTTGATAGCTACTATCTTTGCTTGGTTAGTTCCAATGAAGTATAAAAATCATCAACTCTGATCTATATCCATCAGTCAACAAGCTTCGTAGCTTCCACACATCTTTTTCCTCTTATTCTCTACCACATCTTCTCCATAATAAAATATCATTCATATATACCCTTTAACAACAATTCATTAGGTCGGCCAATTTAAGCTTTCCTAATACATAATTAACTAGGTCGGCCAATTAAGGCTTTCCATCATCCAAATAATTATATAACCCCTTGCTAAGATACACATGGTACCTATAACAAGTAAACATCAATTAAAATCCATCACATATACTTCCAGATTTGCAATCCACGCTCATAATTAATTTCGCATGCTACATATCTGAAGTCAGCTAGTAAATAGGTCTTCTCCAGAATACACGCCACAGCTGACGTCACTAGTAAAAACACAACAATCAAACTCAACCCATTACTCTAACATATGTCGGTTGTCCACCAGTAAGCTTGCATCATCTGAAATATCTTCACCAGAAAGATATACTAGAAACACAGAGACCTGCTCTGTCCAGAATCAGAGTTACAGTCTAGAAAACCAGTCTTCACCAAATCAACTGTAACATCCACAATATGTAACCTTCAATCAAGCGACCTTAGGAATAAGATTAGTATACATCCTTCTACTAAAATCCAACTTCAATCATTCTGAATCATCTGTATAGTGTCCATACACTTCTTCCATTCAAGTAGCTAGTCTATCTTCTCCATAGAAACATATGTTGACATCAGTGACAAAACATGAATATCAACAGCATGATCAGTAACCAAAACTGATATCATCCAATAGAGACTTCATGGTTCAACTTCATAGTCTCGAACCAGATCAATCTAGGTTCAACATAGTAAGGGTATAAAAAGAGCCTCAAAGGTTTATTTTTACCTAATTCATAAAATACACAAGAACAACATAATTCATGCCATACATAAGGGACTAGAACTATTACTTATGAATAGTGAGAACCATTTGACAAAACCTAAGATACTGGACCTAAGTCTTAGGGGCTCATTAGTGATGGCCTTTCCTACGTTCATGCTCAGAGACTTCACAGTTTGACTTCATTGTATTGAACCTGATCAATCTAAGTGCATGATAGTAAGGGTATAAAAATAGAGTTTATTATGTCGTATCACTATATACCACTAATTTTCTTCCTCTAAATAGAGTTCACGTGTTCATCTTATATAAATAATCTCTTCCCTACATTCAATAATTATACTCACATAACATTCATTCACACATAAAATTCATTCACACACAGCATTCATGAATAATTCATTAGCATGTCATTCATCAACATTCACTAGTAGTAAAAAATAACATTCATTAAGACAACGTTCTTTCATTAGCAAAAAATGTTAATTGCAATCATTTCTTTTTGGGTTTCTTGTTTGATTTTTTAAGGAAATGGCTAAGCGGAGCATCAATATCCTCGTCATTCCCCTCCTCTACTAATTCTGATCTCATTAGGTGTCTCCTCATCATGTGTTCATGAATACTAGGCGGCTACGCCAAAGGGGGTTTGTTGCAATAACAACTATATGGGTTAAATTCACACCATTTTATATTAGTATTACAATTATTTAATTAATTAAAAGAACTATAAATCAAAAAATAGATTTAAAAGAAAAAAAACATAGATTTTCTTTACCTGATTGTGCCACATCATCTACAATAACATTTTTTTCATCCCCAAAGTCAACATGGTGATCACTTCAAACATCCTCCACTCGTTCAGCATGACATTCTGTATGCTTTAAAATATACACAAAAAAGGTTACACCAATTTAAATTTAAGATGTTAATGATAATCCATAAAGGATCAAAAATTTTCATTAGTATACAAGCAGACAGTTCTGGTCGGTCATGATCACTGAGAAACAACACTCACCGAGCGACAACATTCACCAAGCGTAGTGGTCAACAAATTTTTTTGAACATCGAGCAATATATCAATTGAGAACCAGTACACAAAGATATCACCAAGCACCAGTCTACACTGAGAGACAAAATTTCACTGGAAACAACGGATCTCAACGACACGTCAGCTAAAGCACTTTAATCTTTAAAATAGCTTTTTGCTTAGCTGGATAACCCTTTCTTGTGGATCAAGAAAAGCGTAAATGATGGATCTAATTAGTTAACTGATTGTATTCATGCAAAAGAGGAGATCAAGGTCAAGTTGTAAACCTTTGATCTTAGAGTTTTTCAAGAAAAGTGTGAAACCTAATTAGGTCAAAATCTTGTATATGTAGATGTAATAATTAATCAAGAACATGATGATTGTAGCCACCAAGGACATCTATGGATCAGATAGAGGTTTTCATGCACAAGGACAGATAAAGGAATAATTCAATTTATCAAGAACTACATTCAAGGCTACCGAGCAGAACAAAGGTATTATCGATCACAATAGGTGATATATATATTTTGTGAACTTAATGGATCTCTAATCAACAATATAAGATTGCCTCAATTAGGTCATATATTTTGTTACTCTCTAACAATTGTAGCAAGAAAAAAAATCCTTTCACAAGGTGGACTTAACAGTCTTAATGTAAATCTCTTAACCAAGTGCACACATACATTGTGTTGCTAAAATCTCTTAACCGAGTAGACTTAACAAGTCTTACATGTTACTCCTAATAGGGTAAGATCATTATAAGTGATCATAACTTGTATCCCTAACAAGCACTTTCCATTCTGCAGATAGTGAAGCTTTCTGGGTTTCATCCCCACCGTAGTTTTTACCTTCTAACAAGGGTTTTTGTGTTATTAAATACTTGTGTCATGTGTAAAGGAGTTTCATGAATGTTTCAATGTTTTTTTACATGCATTTACATTTATGCTCTGATATTGCATGCATGAAGTATAAAAGCTACAATGGTCGATTATGCAAGTAATGAGTACTAAAGATTAATTGATAAAAGTTTTAAGGGTATTGATTCACCCATCCCCTCTTAGTACACACCCTTCCATTATTCCAACAATTGGTATCAGAGCTAGATCTCTTATTTGGAAAAATTTAATCACTTGAGAAAAAATATCTTACAATGGAAAGGTATAAGCTTGGCAAAAATATTGAGAATCAAAAGTTGCAAATACAGATTTTCTTTGAGCAATACAAAGAGGCAAGGAAAAAAATGAAAGATTTATTGGCTGAAAGAAAAGTCATAGCCTCTTGCTACAATGAAAATGATTATCATATAGAAGAGATACTTGACCTATTTGAGTCATCTTGATCTGGTAATACATCTGGCACATCTGAAGGAACCATTGTAGATCTAAATGAAATCAATCAACATCTTACTGAACAAGTGAAATTACTGCAAATCGGTCAAGAGACACAAATGGTAAAAATGATTGATGTTGTGAATAATGCAAGACAAGCTGAACAAGAAAGAACTTTAGCTATTTATGAAAAGAGAAATGTTACTGAAAATTCGCAAGAGAAAGAATTTGAGATACAGAGACTTACTGGACATCACATTGAGATCACCAATCAAATAGTTCTTATGATTCATAAGGCCAACCGAGTGAACTGTTATAAACTAAATTTTGCACCCTGTTAAGCGCTCGAGCCTAAAAATTAGTATAACATGGGAATCACTTCTAGTTTGTGGGACCTTTGCTAACTAAAGTGAAGCCTTCGGGTTCTAGGCTGGTTCCTCTAGGATAATCACCTTATTTTCTCTTTTAACATTAAAGTAAACTTGGAAGGGAAAGGGATAGAAGGATAACTTAAGGGAAATGACTGAAAATAAAATTTATCCTACTAGGTGATACACCGAAGGTAACTTGAATCATAATACAATGACTAAGACTAACATGAAATACTAAATCTAGCAGTACACAAATTTTTGAATAGGCTTGCATAAGTATTTCATAGAGAGGTCTTAGATGAAAAGAGGCTATTCAGAGGAAAAGAAGATTTCACAAACAATATCATATTCACTTGGGATAGACATGGACTATGACCTATAAATAAACATTCACTCCTACAAACAGGCATAAAAATGAGACAAAATGACAAGGGCCTGAATAATATCCACAAACTCATCTAAATCATATCATTCACAATAGTGCACAGAGATGCAGAAAAGAAAGAGGGCTCAGGAACTCCAAGATCTCTCTAATATCAATCACTATATTATGCTTCAGTAAGAGAAATAAAAATAAGAAGGCCCAGGGACAGAGGAAATGTCACAAAAGACTACAATATCTGGAATTCAATGAGATTACAAATACATAAAAAATTTAGGGGCAGAGGAAATGCCACAAAAATCTTGCATAAGCTGAAAAACCTAAGCTAAAAGCTTCTAAAAAACACTTATATACACCTCCCCTAGCACACAGGCTCGGGAGTCAATTCCTCAATCAATTAGGGAAGAATTAGGGTTTCAATAGATATTACATAAACAATGTGAAAACCCTACAACTGGTCAAGTCTACCCATCAGTGCATTTTGAAAAATATCCTAGTCGATCTGATTAACCCTTTGAAAATATCCCATATTACCATAAATTTGAGCAGACAGATCATCTTGATCCATCTACCCACTCTACAAGTTGAAAACGTCACCACCACCATGAAAACCTGAGAAATGACATTTAAATATTTGAATTCAACCTCAAACGGTCATAGGTGGCGTAGAATTCCCGATCAATGACCCATATTTGAAACTTTACTAACTTTAAAATACAACTGTTGATCTCCTTAAGTTACCCGCAAGCATGAAATCTAATCTTCCACATGTCACCTCGACGTGATGGCTTATAGTTTAAACCACTTCATATTTATGATTAAGGCATTAATCTGGTCGTTCAATCTTCCTTACTTGCTATGTCTTTACTTTATCTTTTAACCTGAGACCCATGACGTCACTTGCCACATGTCACCATGGCTTAATGGCTTGATGGATAGATTGTGATAAACTTTTCTTTAAGTCTTTAACCCTACCATCCAATCAAAGAGGACTTGATCGATCCTTAATAAGCCAAAAATCCTTTCATAAGGTGACCCCATCATCCACATGGTGCAATGGATTAATGGCTTGATGGGTAGATCTCATGCACTTTGTCTTTAAGTCATCAAGCCGATCGTTGGATCAAAATAAACTTGATTGATCCTACCTTTTTCTAACTTCAGCTCGGCTCCACCATGGACACGTATCTTCACAGCTTAATGGCTTGATTTTTATATTTCAATACACTTGTCTTTAAATCACCAACCCGACCGTTTGATTTAATTTAACTTTATTGTACTTTACCCGCTTCAGTGACACTAGGATTATGACATCACAACTACCAGATGTCATTCGGGCTTGATGGCTTAATGAATAGATTGACTGCATCTCAGCTTCAAGTCTTTAAGTCTTCTGTTGGATCTATCATAACTTGGTAGCATTTTAATCTTCAGTTAACTCTATGCAAGTGGAAACCACATCATCAGGAGGAAAGATCTCACCACCTCTTAATGTCTTGATAGATAGATGAATTGCATCTTGAGTTTAATCCATTACATCATCTGTTCGATAAAAAATAAAATTTATGCACTTTATCATAGCCTTTAACATATGTTGGACCCGCCAAAGACACATGGCACTCAGGCTTAATGGCTTAATGGCTAGATCTTGCACAACTTGTCTTTAAGTCTTTAATCCAACTATTGGATCCTTCTGAAGGTGAATTTCCTTTAACCTTTGAGCTCAACATCACCAAGAAACAATACCGAGTAGCCATACTGAGCAATATAGTGAAACCTGAGGAATATAGTGTAAACTGAGTACCAATATTGCCCGATCATCAATGTAAACTGAGCATCATAGCTTAATTCCTTTTCACCCTCCTCGATTATTAGTGCCATGGAAACCCTAATTTCTTAATAGTCCTAATAGGCTCTACCCTTGAGAGAGTCCCATTTACTTTATTTGTTGCCAAATTTGACAGGATGGGGAAATTTGGATAACATGAACATGGAACTTGTTAGAAAATTGGATGTTAATGGTGAACTAAAAGAAGAAAATGAGAAACTGGAGCATGAAATGAAGATTCAACAACACCATAATGATATGATCAAGAAAGTTGAAGACAGTATAAAAAGAATGGATGAATTTCTGAATGGACAAAGAAGACTCAACAACAATACCGGTTTAGGGTATACCGAGCATGGAGAATCATCAAACCAAGCTGATCAAAAGAATGTCTACACAAGTCCAAGACCAAATAAGCATTCATGTAATCATTGTGGAAAACCAGGCCACACATCAAATGTTTGCAAGAGAAAAGAAAAAGGTATTCCTAAAACTACTTCTACATTCATAGGTAATTGTAATAACTATAACAAGCATGGACACAAAGCACATGAATGTAGATCTAAGATGAACAAAGAAAAGAAGAAATATTACATGGAAAAACATTTTTCTACTTACAACATGCATGGACACACATTTCATGAATGTAGGAAAAGGATAAAGCAAGTTTGGAAACCTAAAGAACAAGAAAATGCATATCAACCGAGAAGAGTCAGTAATACATATGTTTGGGATTACAACACTTGGGTAAATTGCACAGCATGTGGTAGATATGGACATATAGATACTAACTGTATGAGGAAATGGATAAGAAGATCTAGAAACTAGACTAACCCTAGAATGGTATGCTTATATTGTCATAAGGTTGGTCACCTAAGCAAGGACTTCAGAGACCGAGTGACAGAATCAAGCACTTTTGAAAATGGAAATACTATTGAAGACATTAGGAGAATGAGAAATCAAATGTGGAGGAGAGCTTCAAATGATGATAATGTTGGACCAAGCACTACAGTTGGTGACACCTCATCTAATGGATCAGGTGATTCCACCACCCCCACCTAAGAAATAAAAGTAAGTATGGAGCTGCACTCTACAAAGTTGTATTTTACATTAGTTCCAATATTCATTGAGAATATGCCAAATTAGCATGAATGAAGATGCACTATGGTATTTCATGTTATGTTTTGTGAATCTAGTCTGGTCAGTCAATATGAATTGAGCATAAATTGCATGTCAGTGTACATGTGAAAAACAACCGAGTTGACATGATATACCAAGCATCATCGGTAAACATATGAAAGATAACCAGGTTGAAACTTTTTACCGAGTATTTTATACTCACCGAGTTGAAGACTTAGATGTGTTAACCGAGCACCTATGTTTTGTCAACCGAGTGGTAGGTGAAGCATTTAATGCATCACTTAGGGTATATTTTTCTATAAAAAGGGTAACATGAAATCATTCATTCACCCAGCGTTAAAGAGAAAATTATAGAGCGAAGAAAAGTGATTCAAAGTGACCACATTACAGAGCAATTCATAGCACATTTAAATCTACTCCAAAAAATTTCAAGCATTCACAGAAAACATCCTATGAGTATCAATACTTACTGAGCTAACAGGTTATTTGCGAAGAAGCCCTAATTAAACAAATAATGGAAACCACTTCATGAACCTTGAAGATCAAGATGGAAAAGGATAAGAATTTCATTCTAATCAAGAACTCAACCTATAAGGAACCAAACTACAAGTTTTTCCCTGAGGTTGCTACTCAACCCGACAACAAGGGAGCATTTTTGTGTATCCCACCTAGGGTTTTACTGGTTGAAGACATCCATGCATACATTAACTACAAGTTGCAAAGATTGGAGACATTGATCTTGAAGAAGCTTATCAAAATATATGCAAGGATGGAAACCTAAAGGATGAGTACAAGCACATTAAGGTGAAAGGGTTAACCAATGCCCTACTATTCCTGAAAGATTTCAAGACATAATGGATTTGCATTGTGCTCACCTGAGTGCATGATGGAAATATGTGGTTAGATGAACCTAAGCCAATGAAAAAGGATTTGATTCCCGCAGTAACTAAATACCTCATCACCAAGAAGGAAAAATCCCTAAGACACCCTAGACGCCCCGAGATTGAAAAGCTAACTGGAGCCGAATGGGACGACAAGGGTCTAAAATTAAATTCAATCACCAACCCTGAAATGAAATTCGGTGCATATGTGATTGGATACAAGATCTTTCATGCAAAAAAAATGAACAATGTTTCTTGTGGAGAAGTTGACAGGACATACAAGATATTAAAGAAGGGAGTGCAACTAGACCTAGCCAAGCTATTACTGAGACAACTGGACTAAATCATGAGAACGATTAGATCAGCCCAATCTAATACATGTAATTTTAGTTCTCTATTAATGTTCACATTCTTTTACTTCTAAAATTTCTTTCCTTATGTTGGTGATGTCACTTGGGACACCAACCAACCTATCACGACACAAATTAGTGATTACATTAAATCACTAGGAGATAATTTCATTCCACTATTGGATGCATATTTTACTACATTCAAGAATGGGATGTAGAAGAGGATGATAATCCCTGCACAATTGGTTGAACAATACAAGGATGAGATATGCTATGTATTTGACATTGACACTACACTCATCAAAGCTGCCAACCCAAGAACAACATGGTTACCACCATTGGACTATGAAATTTACATAGATCTGGCTACAAGAACTATTGAAGCCCTACTGAATGAACCGATTGACAAATCTATAAGTAGATTTGGTACATATGAGGAAGCCAAGTCAAGAATAAATACTGGTTAAGTAGTCAAGAAAATAGGGAAAAATCAAATGCAAATGGTGAAAACACTTAAGAAGAAACTTTTGGTAACTGATGAAGAGTTGGAACAATCAACAGATATCACCAAAGAACAGTCACTCATCAATGAAAACAAAGAGTTAAGTGATTCTGAGTCTACTAAATCAGATGCAGAGCCACCAAAGGCTAAAAAAACAAAAGTTACTATTCTAATAGCTTCATCTAGAATGAGGAGCAAAACAACAAAGGTAGACTCACCACCATTGAAGAAAGGAACAGTAAAAAAATATCAGAAAAGAAAATCCTCAACCGAGAAACTAGCACTGAGACAACAAAATAAATATGTAATAGGAAGAGAATACAAGGATGATACTGAAGAGGCAGAAAGAGAATAGATAATACAAGTAAAAAAGGCCAAAATACCAAAGACAATTAATGAAATTGCAGAGTCAATCATCAACACATGCAGTATACAACATCACAAGATTAGACAATGGGGAAGTCTGTCTACCGAGGATCAAAACAAAATAGAAGAAGAAATCATTAAGATGATGGTAGCTTACAAATATGTACCTCTACAATTTGGTAATCATATTCCATAGGAGCTAAAAGATAAAATATCAGCTAGGTGGACATATGCATTGAATATGGAGAAATAGATGAGAGAGAGATCCTTAGTTGCATTCATGCCCAATTCCATAATTGAAGAAATTGACTCAACAATGAAAGAGCATGCAAAGAAATTTTCTACAAAAATCAGAACATACAAAGTATTGCAGGATAAGTTAGAAGATATTGACATTGAGAAAAATAAGATTTGGACTCAAATCTTTAATTCACCCGATCAGGTACTAGCTATAACTGAGACTTCTCACACCAAGGAAAAGGAGGCCACACCGAGCCCCGAGCACATTTTCATCAATGACACAGAGGATGTTAATCCCATTGAATCAACCACAGAGGAAAGTAAGGCCATGCATGATATTCCTCAAATTTTTCAATCATTAGGAGAAACACTAGACATAACTATACAGGATATCACACATGGTGATTCTGATAATGATGCAAATGCTAATGAAGATGTGAATATTGCAACTGAGAAAACAAATGAAAAGGATACTACTAATGTTTCACAGGCACAAATACCAGGTAATATGCCTTTATTGATGCAAGAAATAAATATAATGATTGAGTCACAACAGACACCACCTAAGACAGAAATAGACAAACCGATGTACAAAGGTGATGAGCAAGGGAAAATAAAAATACCAATGGAGAGGAAAAATTGAGTGATGCAACCACCGAGGATAGTGGAAAGGCAAAGAAGGATGCAAGTCAAGAAAAGGTTGAAGTAGAGACGTCTACAACCAACCAACAGTGACTGACCAAGCAACCTAGCCAAGGCACCACACCTCCCAAGAAATCAATGATAGAAACCGAGAAACAAAAGGCTCTTGCTATCATATCTCATTCCCCTGCATCATGCAACATTCAGAAGAAGAAGAAGAATAAGAAAAGTAAAGCCCCTGTCACACTTGAGGAGATCATAGACATACTCGACTATGATCCAAGAACACTTGATCCCAAGTTACTGACAAGGTATGGGGAGCTACGCAAAAGAAAAGCACATTAGGACAAGCTCCGACAAGAAAATAGAAATTCACAAATCCTAGAAACAACAAAGGAGATTCTATTGTAGGTAGTTCCTGACGTCAAGATTGATCAAACTACACCCATCATTGATCAACTAGCAGTTCTGACCGAGGAAATCAGACAACTGAATGTAGACGCCGAGAAGGTCATTAAGGAAAGATTAGAAGAAAAATATCACTACAAACTCACAGAGAAAATCAGCCAAGGAGTGGCAAAGAATAAGGTGAAACTTTATGAACTATTAGCTACATTAGAATATATTATTTCATAATTAGTTACCTTAGTTCAAAAGTTGTGCACTCTTGAAAACTTCACTACCGAGCATAATGAACAGATAGCTAAGTTAAATGAGGATCTAAAATATAGTGCACAAACTCTTTCAATTGAGACAAATGCATTCCAACTACACTATGAAAATATTGTTGAATCTAAATGGTTAAGACTTGAAATAAAAAAGGAAGAAAAAAAAATCAGAGATTGAAGTAACTGAGCTACAAGCCATGTTACTATCGAATCTCACATTGTTGATAACACACATGAATAAGGCAAAGAATCTAATTGCCACCCCAGAGATTTCAGTCAAAAAAAGCATATATTACATGCACGCTCAAATTACTTTGGAGAAAATGACCCTAGAGCACTTAAAGGATAAATTGGACAAGTTGATGGCAACCATTCAGCAATCTCATTCACACATACTTGACAAGTTGTAAGTTTTACATCTTTTTCATTACTTTCAAAAGAGGGGGAAACATGTACATACATTTTATCTACATACCAAGGCATGCACATAGGAGGAGTCATTGTAAAGGTAACACACTTGGTATATACTGTACATATCAGTTTTTGATACTAATGCCAAAGGGAGAGATTAATAATCCATAAAGGATCAAAAGTTGTTATTAGTATACAATCAGACAGTTTTGGTCAGCCATGATCACTGAGTGACAACACTCATAGATAGACAACATTCATCAACTGTAGTGGTCATCAAAATGTTTTGAACACAGATCAATATATCAACTAATCACCAGTCTACACCGAGAGACAACATTTCACCAGAAAAAGCAGATCTCAACTACACGTTAGCTAAATCACTTTAATCTTTAAAATAGATTTTTACTTATTTGGATAACCATTTCTTGTGGATCAAGAAAAGTGTAAATGATGGATGTAATTAGTTAACTGGTTGTATCCATGCAAACTAGGAGATCAAGGTCAAGTTGTAAACCTTTGATCTTAGAGTTTTTCAAGAAAAGCATGAAACCTAATTAGGTCAAAATATTGTATATATAGATGTAATAATCAATCAAGAACATGATGATTGTAGCTACCAAGGACATCTATGGATCAGATAGAGGTTTTCATGCACAAGGATAGATAAAGGAAGAATTCAGTTTATCAAGAACTACATTCAAGGCTACCGAGCAGAACAAAGGTATTATCCATCACAATAGGTGATATATATTTTGTGAACTTAATAGATCTATAATTAGCAATGTAAAATTGCATAAATCAGGTGATATATTTTGTTACTCTCTAACAATTGTAGAAAGAAAAAAAATCCTTTCACAAGGTGGACTTAACAATCTTATTGTAAATCTCTTAACCGAGTGCACACATACATTGTATTTCTAAAATCTGTTAACTGAGTAGACTTAACAAGTCTGACATGTTACTCCTAACATGGTATGATTACCAGAAGTGATCACAACTTGTAGCCCTAACAGACACCTTCCATTCTACAGATAGTGAAGCTTTGTGGGTTTAATTCCCACCATAGTTTTTACCTTCTAACAGGGGTTTTTGCATTATCAAATACTTGTGTCATGTGTAAATGAGTTTCATGAATGTTTCAATGTTTGTCTACATGCATTTACATTTATGCTATGATATTGCATGCATGAAGTAGAAAATCTAAAATGGTTGGTTATGCAAGTAATGAGTACTAAAGATTAATTGATAAAAGTTTTAAGGGTACTGATTCAACCCTCCCCTCTCAGTACACACCCTTCCATTATTACAATAGTTAAATTGTATTAATAGTTACATAATTAATTTTCAATAGAAAATGAACACCTCCATTGACACTGTGATGCACATCAAGGCCTTCATCTTGTTGTGTAGGTTCTCTGTTAGGATTACGAGGTTGCATTGCAATGACATTCATATTGTTATCATTGTTTTATTTTTGAAAACCAAAATAGTCAATTTATGTTCAAAATTAACATCAAATAGATTGTTTCTCAAGTATTCAATTTCAAATATTTTTCATTTGGCATATTTACCTGTTCAACCGATGCAGGAGACTCTCGAGTTTAGCCATTGGAAGCTTGGCGTAGGTGTTCAGCCACGGCTTCATATCCTTCCTTGAAGGCAATTTTTTTGTGTTCTTTGGTGGCCTCTAAATTAAAATCTAAGCCTTGCATTTTTTGATTAAACAAAATTATTTGCAACTGATAAAATTTTAGATCCGAAATTTCATTTACTACTACTTACAATTCATGCTTGAATTTTCAAATAACCACTAGAGCCAAGTTTGTGCTAGCCAATCTTTTGTAGTCTAGCCTTTGTAGCCTTTGATGTGTCCAGCAACCTATGAAGAATTTGAAATATGTTAGATTATATAGATATAAAGAACACTAATTAGTGCATAATTACAATCTACTAGTAGTTAATACTATTGCATGCCTTATTTTATCATTTGGTGGTGAAATTCCTCTTTGAATATCCCCTTTCTCCTTTGCATCCAAAATGAATTCATTCCAATGTCTCACTGAAATAAAGGGAGGATGCTTGCACTTTGGGTTGTGGACGAGACTCTTTCTATATGAGTCCTTCACAATCTTAATATGTTTGGCAGCTTTTTCTAAAATTTTCTTCTCCTCAAAAATTTTATTACCAAACTCATTCTCTAAATCTTTTACGAGTTGTTCTTTTAATTTTTTTTCTTCTAAGTTCCAACTTTTAAGAAAGAACACAAAATTGTTAGATATAAAAATTAACTAAAGTTGCATACCGTGAATATAGTAAAAGAAATGGAATCAAAGGAAAAATATTGTACCAATTAATGATATGAAATAAAAATAGTGGGATAGGGTTAGTTCACTTATGATGTTCCACCTTGTACATATGGTGTGCCCGAATATCTTTAATATCAAGTCATGAAGCACTTTATAAAAAGAATCATTCCCTGTAAAAATGTCATGTGATCATCAATCCAAAACTTGTTATGAATAAGTAAATTACAATAACAATATAAATAATAATAATTTTAAACTACCTAGAAGATTAAGACATTTTAAAGGCATCAATTCTTTATCATCTATCAACAATGACATCAGCATAACTCCCATGCTAGAAACACGGGTAGATCCAAAAAATGATGGTGAATTATCACCGATACAGGTACTCTGATTTGTATCCAGTGTAGCAGTCACTAGTGTATCTCCTACTGCACAAAATTAATCCACTATGAGATGCACGCAAGATTAAAGTACAAATTATCAAATCATAATTAACACAAAACCAAATATAGAAAACAAGGATTTACCAGGCACAGACCATGAAGGCATCGATGTTTGCATGATCCATGTTGCCGACATTGCACTCAGAAATCTCAGATGGTCAGTCCTTTTAGGAGGAGTTTCCTGGCTTACATGGTGACCTGAACAATGCATTGTTAGCAAAGACATTCTAAAATAATAAGAGTAAGAGTAGCTTTCAATACTGTTTGAGTGAAGATTTTCTTAGAAATTTTGAATTAGTTGTAACTGTACCTTTTCCTATAGCTGTATCTATGGTATCAATAAGTCCAATGAAAAATGTACACTTCTAATTAGTAAGTCCAATGAAGTTTTTGAGTGTTTCAAAGAAAAAATTCATTGTAACTTGTTAACTTAAGGATTATTTTACCTGAGGTGGGAGTTCTGCTAGTACCAACCTCACCACAATGTCCATGACCAGGTTCTTGAGCAAGCAAAAAATCCTGTAACAAGAACACATATATATTTTAGCTCATAACATAAAAGAGTATAAAATATAAGCCTTTATTGAACTTTTTTTATAACTAAAGATTGATTACTACTTACCTGATAATGATGTACTTGCGACATCAATTCCTCTATCCTCGCCTACATATTCATGGTTGGATTTGGATCCTCCAAAATTTTAATAACTTCTGCATTGAATTTTTTTAATTTTTTCTTCACCACATTTACAGGGTTAAGAATATCTGGGAGCTCATCCATATCTACAGTTATTTCCTCTATTTTTGCAAGCACTTTTCCCCTATCATGAACATCAATTTGTGATAGGAATATTAGTACAACTATCTGAATAACTCCAAAACCCTAAATAAAAGAACATAATAACATTTTTCAACTATCTAATTTGTACAATTACAATAAGGTTTACCTTTGCTGAAGAATGGGTGGGTGGAGCATCTCCACCACCTCTATTATGTGGGGGATCCATGTCGTCCTGTGACAAAGATTAAATATAAAAACTTCAGAAAACTAAAAGCAATAGACTTAGAAGAAAAAACTTATTAATAAAATGGTATATTGGATTCATAAACTTGAGGCTAGTTTAAATGGTATATAGTACTTACCACACCCATGATAGTAACTTTTTTTATCTATGAGACTCAAATGGTAATTTATTAGCAGTTCTTCCCATGCACTTATTGATTTTATCGCACATACAAAAACACGATTCCCCTTACTCACCTTAAATATGTAGTTGGGTTTCTTATTAGTTATCGCAAGTAGCGTACTATTTATAAAACCCACAATATTCCATGTTGTTTTTGGTCTCCCATCAATGTACATAGAAAATCTTTTAATTTGATCATTTTTTATCTATTGTATATAATTTGCTAACAGTGCATACCTGCGCATACTTTTTTTATATTGAGAAATCCACATCCAATCATCGCAATTGTAACAAGGTCTGACAAACTCCATCAATTCAACAATTTTTTTGTAACACACCATTATCCCATCCATGGAAAATAGGCCCAAACCATGTAATTAGGATGGAACTATGCGATATATCCTTTCATTAACACAAAAATCAGTGTTAATTGGAGGTAGCTCCTTGCGTACCCATTCTTTCTCAAGATGTGTGTATCGAAAGGGCACCTTGATGTTTCCTTTGGTCTCATCATCATAAGAACATGAACCCCCTTCAACAAGGAAAAATTGCATGTGTTTATTGAAATTTTTCTACTCTTTGACCTCTACTTGATCTCCCTATTTTAGTTGTACTACATGTCAAACTTTTGTCTACCATTCCCGCATTTCCCTCATTCAAGGAAGATAGATCTGACAAGTACCTATTTGGTGGTTCTTGCAATCCATAAAATTAGATATATAGTTGGTAAGGAGTGAGATATTTTTCTAAATGAGGATAATGTTGATGAAGTCAGCCATAAAATTTATGTTGAGGGTAGTACTGTTAAATCACGACCAAGTTAATACCTTATTATTAAACCACTTAATGAAGATTGGCATAAAGAGGAAGCAAGAAATTAATAAAATATTTCTATAGGGCGTATTGACTTATACCTTCTGATCCATGTCACTGTGCAGGATCCTTGTCAAAGGGGTTAAATTTCCTGCATATGTGAATCATTTATCTTAAGTTAGCTAAAAATTACATGATACGTATGCTACAAATTACGTAGAAGACACCATGAACAATATAAAAGATCATAAACATGAACAAATTACCTTTACCTTATATATAGAATGCAAGATCATTAACAGAAGGGGTGACGATGTGTGTAGTCAAATTGCATGTTTCCAGAAAGGTTGACAATCAAACAAAATATATACATGTTATCAACATCAATTAATTGAGCATCATAAGCAATACATTGGTTATCATAAATAACATATGTTTTAATCATTAGAATTGAATACAATGAATTAATTATACCATGCCATTAGAATTGAATACATTAATAAATCAATATTAAATATATATATACTCATCAATATAAATATCATCATCATCATCATCATCATCTTCTTCTTCATCTTCATCTTCAGTATCTTCTTCTTCCATCACATTATACTTTACTGACCTTCCTCTTAATTAGATCATGTCTAACAACAAATGACCAACCCAGTTTATGTGGAACCTCTAAGTAAAACACTTGCTCACATTGGCTTGGAAGAACATAAGGCTCATCTCTAACTGGCTCAAATGACCTTGTATTAATCATTGTAAATCCATTATCATGTTGAATAACAGTTCTATCGAGATCATTTTGATTTAGTCATAGCCTGTACCATTTGGCGATGAATAGAACTAACTTAAAGGAGTTAAAGTCACACTTAAGTATATCATCTAGGATGCCATAGTATCTATTTTGAGATTTTTGAGGATGTATGTCATTTCTAGATGAAATATTAGTGACCTTGAAGATTACAGTTATCCCAGAATCACAAGTTTTCTTCACGTCATCCAACTTTTTATGCAAAATTTGTGGCCATGATAGTACATAGCTTTGTGGTGCTTGAAATCCAATTTTTCAAGCGTGTGAAATTTATTTGCATCATGAGTTGATATGAAACATATGGGTCATGATCATTAATAATTTCTTACATACCTGTCTACCTCTTAAACCATATGCTAGATCAATTACCATTGGCATAACATTGGAATCTTCATTACGATGAGCTTCTCTAACCAATGAAGAAACACCTTCCCATGTTAATGAGAAACCATTTTATTGACATCATTCAATCCATACTATCATCCAATCAAGATTGTTCACAATATACAAATTTATTGCATCCCACTCTCGACCAAGTGTATAAAAAATAGACCAATTACAAATAACTTATATTGAAGATTTATAAGAATTAATTAACTACAATAACATCTTATAATTATCTCTCACTTTCGTCAATCTACCTTTCCCTATCAAGTAATCCCCTTCAAAAAATTTAATGGAGATGGGATCCTAAATATGATCTACATGGATCTTTGCTGCAAACTTACGAAGATATTCACTAATGTACACCATGGTCTGGTATACCATATATCCCTCCACCATAGAACCCTTAGGATGTGCTCTCTGTCAAACCAAGCCCTTCAAAAACTTCAAGTGCCTCTCAACCATCCACATTGACCTAGTTTGTACAGGTCCACACAATTCAATCTCCTCAACTTGATGTATGAGGTAGTATTTTTGTGCATTGAAAAAAGTTGAAGGTAGACACTTTTGCATTTCACACATAAAATGAAGAATTTTTCTCTTCCAATATTTTATATCTTTTTTATGGATTTCTTTCGATAACAACCACCTCATGTATTTTCCAAGATTATATATAACTTGTTTGACACTATTGTCGAAGTGGTGTGGGTGAGATAGAGGTAGAACGTACTGCAATAATTGTAAAATGATATTTTCAATATTTTATAAAATAATACAATGAAAACTACATGCAGTATACAAATATATAGTGAATACAAAATAACATGAATTTTATTAATAAATGTATGTCAGTCGTGTGTTTTCATCCATGGCCCAAATTCACTTTTCTTTGATATGAGATTATTTATGTTGGTAGATAATCCTGTGGGAAATCATATTTTTTGTATGACTTTTTTTATAAAATTTCTCTGCTGCTCTGACAATAACCAAGTAAGGGTACTTATATCAATTTGGTCTCCATTGTTATTTCATCAAATGTCATTTTTCATTGTATGGTTGGATTCCTCAATGTCACTACAAATTTTGACAATTTTGTCTTTGTCACACCTTCCATCCAATAATTTCCATAATGTCTCTGTTACATTCTTTCTAATATGCATAGAATCAAACAAATGCACGATTGAGAGTTACTCGTAGTATGGAAACCTACTAAATTTTGTAGGATAACTTTTTATTCCTTTTGAAAGTTGGTCATTGAAGTCTTGACGACCTTCACGAGCATCAATTACATCATCAGTAAACAAAATAGAATATCAAAATATAAATTTCAAACAAGAACCATCAGATGGAATGATATAACCTTGACTATTTATTCTATTGTATTCCAACTTCTATAGGCAAGGTGTCATTCTTCGTGGCTTTGATGTAGTCTCTTCTTTTCCATTGAAAAGATGGTTTTTGGTAATTTGGTACTTATGAATTCTATGGAGAAAGTGTCTATACTCATCGAACACTGACTTTCCTAAAATTTTTGAATGACGAGATTTCATCTTTGGACCACAAAATAGACATAAATTTTTTTCCTTTGTCTGAAGACCTACAAGATCGTGTATAATTGGATTAAATATGTTAATTTTGTGTTAGCACTATAACATACCAAAAAAGAGGTGTTAACAAGAGAACATACCACAAAAATATGTTAGCCCAGGGGCATCATGTATTGTCCATACAAGCATTGCATAGAATTGAAATTGTCTTTGACCTATTGGTCTAGAGATGTCATACATACTGACCCCATTCCATAACACCATCAACTCATCGATAAGGGGCTCAATATATACATGCATATCTTTAACTTGGTACTTACCTAGTTGAATGAACAAAAATATTACATAATTATTATGAAAATTTTGATGGATTATTTATAATAAATTAATTTAGATGACTGTTAAATAAAAAAATACTTGGAACAATCATTTACAACATTATGTGCTCCCTCTTTATGGACATCCAAGGAGGATTGTTATTGTTGACAACAAAAATAGGCCACACTGAGTAAACAGATCTCATCTCTCCAAACGGACTGACATCGTCCGCTGCCAATGAAAGCCTGAGATTACGAGGTTTTTCTTTAAAGTGTGAAAAAATTTCCTCTATTTCCTTGAATTTTGAACCATCCGCAGGCATTCGCATAATGTCATCTCGACTTCTATTGCGTGCATGGTAATCCATAAATTATGCCAAGCTAGGGAACCTGAATAATCGTTGCAAGCATGGAATAATGAGAATATACCAAAGAACCTTATGAGGCACCTTTGTTGTTATTTGATCTAATTGAAATGTACTAATATGAAAATCAGGGCACTCTATTGCAAATTCATGTTGTTTATGATATATAATATGATCATTCAGACATGCATGTATTGTTTGATAATCTATTCCAATATCTTTCATAATGACAGATAATTCTTGATACAAGTGAGGTAGAATGTTTGATGGTGGTAACAAACATTCTCCTATCAACCTACAAACAAATTAAATATAATTGGTTAATATAAAGAATATTAATTGGTACCTTAACATACGTGGGATTGCTACATTGGATAAACCATTCATAACCTTCAAGTTCACCAACAAAAATACAACGGCAAGAAGAGATGTTTGGGAGCCTTTATATAGGGGCTCGTATGCCTTCTCAAGTATAGGTACATCAAGATCATCTTCAACATCATCATCACTTGCGCTAGTGTCATCAACTTGATCATTGTGATCTTCTTCCATGGGATCATTACCTTCTACTTCAATATTCACACCTCCAAGTTCCCTCATTTGGAAATCCACATTCTTTGGATTGTCATGGTCCATAACATGAAACCCAAGGTGGTTGACCTATATCAAAATGATGACCTTAAATTAACCATGACCATGATGTCATCATCAATTCATTTCTTATGTATATAAATTATTCAAATAATATATTGAAAACATACCAATAGACAAAATTTGTTTCCCCCTTCAATGTGACCATGTTGCCTACAATGTTCCTCAGCTTTTTTGATTAGATATATTTGAGCCTTTAAGCCCTTGCAAATATTGCAGGGACAATAACATTTTTCATCACCTTTTTCTTTTAAAGTTAGACCGCAATCTAGAAATTGTCTCCTTATTTTGTTCTGTGTTGATATTGTCAGACATGGTATTTCTTGAATGGAATGACTCATTACTTGTACATTGAATAGAATGTTGGTGGAAGAAGGATGATTTGTTTTCAACCTGCAGATACAGACACTGAACAACCATTTTCTCAACTCTAATTCTCTCAACACAAAGGGACATTTATCATAGCCATAGAAACCTGATTATTTTAAAATGGAATACACTAAGGAGTACCATCAGAAATATTGACCATTTACAATCATGAACAGTAAACCTAAATCAAATAACTCATTTTTTTAACAGCATGTGTAGTCTCTGTGTATATGAAAAATGAATGAAATTCAAGGCCTAATTTATCAAGAGCAACAAACAATGTGGAACCCCACAATCAAAAACATGAAACCTAATAAAAAACACTGCAAAACTTGATTGGGACAATGGAATTTACAAATTAAGGAAAGGTGAGAGTATCAATCAAATAATCAAAAAAAGAAACACGCTTTGTCAACAATGTTTGAAATCATGTCACCAAGCATAGACATAGGAAATAAAAAATGGACAAAAGACAAGAAATAAGAAAAATTGTTATGAGAAGAGGTCAAAATAATATTCAAAGTATTATTATGAAATCTACATGTTCATCACCTGTGCATATACCTTCTCTAATCACACAACCAATGAGTAAAAATGTAAATGCCAATTTCTTTAACAAATTCCTCAACAATTGAAATGTCTCAAGTAGACAAGATTCTCAATGGAACTTCTTTGATAACATATGGATACAAATAGGAGATTGGAGTTGATCAGCATTCACTTGTGCATATAAGAGTTGACCAGAGAAGGTATATGCACAGGTGACAAACATGCAGATTTGACCAAGCATTACTGGGATCTTGACCATGCAACAAATGGACTTGTGATGATTTTCACAATAGTACATGTGTTGCAGGGTAAGATCCCGATACTGCTTAGGCAAATCTAAATGTTCATCACTTGTGCATATCAAAGTTGATCAGAGAAGGTATATGCAAATGTATATCACTTGTGCATATCAGAGTTGATCAGACAAGGTATATGCACGGGTATCAACAAATGTGTAGTCTCAGAACTATCCATTTCTCTATTTATATGAAAAATGAATGAAATATCGAGCTGAAATAAAACATGAACAAAATAGTATTCCACATAGAGTGAATGAAATATAGCATCAAAAGAAGGTGAAATCCACAATTGGCACAAACTCAGACATGGGAAAAGTCAAATTCAAGGCCTAATTTATCAAGAATAATAAACAATGCGGAACCCCAATATCAAAAACATGAAACCTAATAAAGAACACTGCAAAACTTGATTGGGACAATGAAATTTACAAAGTAAGGAAAGGTGAGAGAATCAATCAAATAATCAAAAAAAGAAACACGCTTTGTCAACAATGTTCAAAATCCTGTCACCAAGCACAGACATAGGAAATCAAAAAGGGACAAAAGAGAAGAACTAAGAAAAATCATTAGGACTATAGAAAAATCATTAAGACTATGGAAAATCAAGTTCTAGAAATGGACGGTTCTGATGCTTTTCCATTACAACAATTGAGGATTCATCATTTGGTACTTCTTGGTGTATTCCATTTATATATGTTCAAAATTTTGCCAGTAATGATTTGGGGAATGCAATCATGTAAAACACAAACTATTATTATTATTGTTATGAGAAGAAGTCAAAAGTAAATTCAACTAGTTTATGCATAAAAGGACATATGTTTAATATACTTGAATTGAATTATGTTAACTTAATTCATGCAATAATAAAAACCACCCACTCTAGACAATTGAAAACATCTTCAATCTCCCTCAATAAGTCAGTGGAATCATCCAAGCAAGTTAAACAACTCAAAAATCCCAAACATGTGTGGAATCATCAATAAAATACATTATTATATGTACACAAGTTGTGTCTCCTAAATACCTATATATGTATGTCTATGTATATAGTTGGATATATATATATATATGAGATATCTCTCTTTGATTTCTGATAAACTAATAAGATAATTAGTAACTCTTACCAAAAATTTGTAATAAATAAAAAACTAAATCAAGGACTATTCGGGATAAAGTTCAATTCATCAAGATAGATCTCGCCATTAGTAAACAATGGAATATAACTCCTAGAATACCCCCAAAATAGTAGAGCAATGATTTCCTAGTAATTATAAGTAATTATGGACTATAATTACACACTGTCATATTGAATAGTTGTTTCCTATAATTAGACCCTTAGATAATTACTCCAATTTCATAGTAATAATGACTCTAAGACATAGGCTATAAGGTATGGAAAATAGTAACTAACAGTAATGTGAATACAGGATGTATTCGATGGAGATTGATCCTGATAATCTCTTATCTTGACGTCTTTGACTTTTCAGTACAAATATTTATTTGCAGGGTCATGTTTCATTTCCTATAGTTTTAAATTTGTTTCCATACACTGTTTTTGCACAAGGAATGATGAGGGTGTCTTTGTTGCATGAAAGATAGATGCAAACAATGCAGAGCCAGTCTATGCTTTCACATATTGAGCATTTTAAACTACAGTTTGATAGAAATTTATCAACTTGGAGTCCCTTCTTTTCTAAGGAATGTAGCCTTCATTCAAATTCCATTTCTGACAACTATGTTGAAAATAGTTTAAGTAACATTGTTGACCAGTTATTCCAACCTCAAGAAAATAAATCTTTTAATGATGATAAAAGAAAAAAACTGCTTCATTGTTCCATTGTCCAGGTTAGTCTTGAAATAACCTTTCTATGAGATTGATAATTTTCATTCTGGGAAATTTATAAATTATTAGAATTTTCTTACATCATTTGAGTGAATTGTGAAAACTGAGAAGATACAGTATAGTGCCTACTCTAACAATAAAAAAAAATAATGTTGCATATTGAGATTTCTGTTACTAATTCATGAGTAACTTAAAGTTTTGTAACTTGTTGTGACTTCACTTCTTCAAAATCTCTGCTGATGGCTTTTGTCGAGTAATTCTAATTTTTTAAACATGCTTGAAGGTGTATTAGTTATATGTGTTATTTATTTTATGAGTCTTGTTGTGCTTTCTATCTACTACATTGTGTGTGCTTGTTCCTTCTAGAATATAAGAAATATTCTTATGTTGAGACTAAAAACCCTTATATATATATATATATATATATATATATATATATATATATATATATATATATATATAAGGATACTGAACAATGTAGGTCACTAATCAGTCTATGGGGCAGATAGTGGTAAATAGATTTTGTGGAAACTTTCAACTCTCATTGATGAACTTTGGTGAATAAATGTGGTGTTTAATATAATAAGTTTGGATTAAACTCGCTACATGCTGGAGACAAAGACCTAGTAAGGAAGATTATACATGATTATTATTGTCTAAATATTCTTAAACCATAGGAGGCAGACATATGGTTAACACCTATGGCTATTTACTCTTTGGCTTAGCTATATGACCATTTAAATTAGAGTAAAATGTATGAACCATTTTTCTTATAAGAAATAATAATGAACACTTCGCTCAACAAAGAAAAAGATAGTAGAATAAGTTAGATAACATATTACCTATGTATAATCTAGAATAGATTAATACAAAAGACCAATAATCATCTCAAATTCTTGCTTTTGGTGCATATCCAATGGGTGACCTGCCACCCAATGTTGTATAAAGTTCCAAAAACACAGGATGGAAGTTTTAGCAGCACAAAAGCACAAGCCATGGATTTGATCATTCCAATCTCTAAAACATTTGTGAGACAGACTAGCCCATCCACTTGGACTCATGTTGAACCCACACAAACCACTATTCAAATTGAGAGGGTCCTCTTGAAGGATTTCCAAAATGAATTGTCCTCCAATTCCTCCTTTGTGGGAAGGGCTCATAAGTCTTATCTTGGAAGTTTATCAATTATGTGTTGTCAAAAGTAGTATCTTTAGAAGGATGGAGAAAAATAGTTAATGTTTGTAATTTTGGTAATGTCTTTATGATTTCAATTTTGACAATGTCTTTATGATTAAATGTGTAGATTGAAGAGTAGGTGGTTCAAAGTTCTAGGAATAGGGGTGGCTTCTATTACACTTGTAGGCTTACTTGTCACTATGGTTCCTAGTGAATTTGAAAAAATTGAGCAGGCCAATATTTTGCTTTAAAGTGGCATGTTCAATATTATGAAGGTCAATCATAATCAGATTTACATAAGTCACATGATACATATGCTAAAAATTGCATAGTAGACAATAAAAAAATTAGAGGTACATACAACTAAATACAATAGGACATGGTAGCAATGAATAACCCACCCTTAAAGAGAGAGATATGGTACTTTTTCAATGTAGAAAGTGGAAGTTGTTATTGGTCAATCTAGATCAATTAGTTGGACCACTACAACCTCATGAGACTAAGCTTGTGTTAAGGCTATGATAAGGAATGTACTCGTGTCTATGGTAGGATAGAGCATCTATGATCCCTTAGAAATTCTTTTCAGGTAGTAATGGTAGGATATCATATTTATGTTCTGAAGCCTCTTTATCCAAAGGGTATCAATGGCATTTCTCTCTTCACTGGAATCGAGGGTGCAGAAGATACTTTGCATCATTTGGGTATACCACTCAATTTGTATACCTAATGGATGCAAAGAAACCTTCTGCACCCCTTATTCGATTGAAGATAAAGGACATTGATCCCCTTTTGATAAAGAGTCTTCAAGAAATATAGATGGTATCCTACCATTTCAACCTGAAAAACATTCCCAAGAGAGAAAGAGAAACCAATGATTAGTAGTGGACAATGGTAAGAAAGAGAAAGAATTATACAAAACCATAGTTACAAATACAGTAAAAGACTTATATTACAATGTAGGATAGTAATCTCAAAGAAGATATAATGGAGCCACCATGTTTTAAATAAGTGATATCTGAAACCATTCATTGTGTCAAAAAAAGAGGCAAAATCACATCAACATAATGCATAAGGATATAAAGTTCATTAGCTAGATAAGTTTTGTAATGATGATGAAGTCATCATGAGGAAGAGGCCAATGATTTTTATTAAGAACAAGCAAATATCCTTGACATGATGATATAGAAGTGAAATAAAAAACCAATAGAAACATGTCAATTGAAATTAAAGAGAATAGAAGAATAATGAAAAAATAAAAAACAATTATAGTATATTGAAATCAACAAGTAAAACCCATGTATAGTTTGCATAATATTACTGAAAGGGAAAGGAACTGTAGGTCTCCAAACTTAATATATTATGTGAGAAACAGATTCAGTGACAATGCTATTTATAGCTCAGGTCATGCATCTTCAATGCACCTGCAAGAAAGGAAGGGAAAGAGATATCAGTCCTTGGATAGAGGAATGGAGGATCTCCAATTTATCAACCAATAAAATATGGTACAAGAATTTTCTTAGAAGTCATTAAAACACTGATTATCAAGAGTCAGAGAAATCAATATCAAACATGCATATGAATAGTTACAAGTCATAATGAAGGTAGGACAATGCAAGAATACAGATAATAGATGATGTTGATTTGTTCTATGATAGTTAAAAATGGATGTAAAGATAAAAGAGAGGGTCCAAATGATGCTTATATGTTGTTATATTATTAAGGTAGATCATCAATTTTCTAAAGAAACATTCATGTTAAGATTCACACAACTATATGTGAACAACAAGGCAAGGGAGCAAAATGGACATGAAAAGACATTTGTATACAAGTCTAAACAAATGACAATAATTTTTCAAATTTATGAGTGCCAAATATTGAGCCAGTATGGAGAGAAGGAAAATTATGATGTCAAAGATATAAGCATGTTATAGAAGAGTATCAGAATTTCAAACAAGAGGTGGTTGTATCATACCAAGGTCATAATAGATCAAATGCCAACAAAACTAAAATTCAAATGTCTAGGACCCTGATTGAGTCGCATCCACGCCTTAAAGGGAAAGGGGAATCAGAATGAGGACCTCTCCAAAGTATTTTGATTATATATTTAAAGAACTATTTCCCCATTGTGACTTTTCAATTCCCCTCCCGCTCATAGCCTTTTTAGTTATTTATAACTGATACTTAGAAATATTAATAATTAAAAGAAAGAGAACTCTCCTCTTCATGTCTCTTTGTTTCCACCATTTCTTTTTATAATCACTTTCCCCTCTTAAATATTCATGCATCAGTGATTTTTTAGGATCTTCAATAGGAACGTCTTGTTTATCATCAATGTAGATGATTTCAAGATTCTTCTTCAAGCTGATTATCTCCCCTTATGATAGATCTTCTACAATCGCTTTTAGAAAAAAAAAAACTAGAATTTTAAAGACTTTTAAATCAAGATGGATGGCCCCTTCCTCTACCAATGTGTAGTATGTGGTCAAAGTGATTTAAACTTGGTATATTTAGAAGCCAGTGGCTCGATAATCCTACTAGTTATGGTTGAAAATAGAACAAGGTTTTGAACTTTAGAGCTTGTCTCCATAGCTTTAGAATCCCAAATGTTGCTTTAATTATTCAAAATGAATCCACTTATTTATGTTTTCGTCACAATGTTTCATTCAAAAGATTGAATTAAAATAATAAAATCAACTTCATATCATATAGAGGGCTCTAGGCTCCATTATTTATCCTTCTCTTTCACAGTGACACAAGTTGTAATTGGAACCCGTGTTTTACCCTCATGAAATTTCTCTGACAATTTTTTTATACTATGGCTAACTGAAGACTACAATATAGCAAACTGGTGGCCATCATTTTGAGGAATCTAGGACAACAATTACAGTTCTATATATGGTGTTGGGAAAAGATAGGAGTTCTAGAACTCCTTTAGGATTTTGAAATCTTGATATTGGACTTCAAATGGCCCAATAAATGTACACTTCCAAATGGTGTATCTATACCTGACACTTTGATTGGTCCTAAAAAATAGAGCTACTAAAGATTTTTCATCATTTTGGAATGCAGGGTTCCGATCAGGAAAATAGAACTCTTCTATTTTTGCCATCTTTTCATTGATCTAAATGTTTAACTTGTATTTATTCAAGAGCACTCAAACCTGTAACTTCATTGTTTGATGCTCTAAGAATGAATACAACATTTCCAAATAATTCTCCTTCTTCCACTAGGGTATCCATCAGGTTCCAAAGTTTAATCAAAGGTTCCCAAGATCGTGAAAATTTTGAATTCAAAACTTATCTTCACCATTCAGTGATTGAATTGTCTGTGATAATCCTTCCAATATCTCACTACTTGCTTCTACATTGGGCCTAACATTTCCACTTTTCTTCACTTCATGGCAAATTTTTTCATCACTATTAAAAACTTAACCATTTCTATCGTAGATGGTTTCTTTGGCAAACCTGTAGCTTCAATGTTAGCATTATCACCACTATTGTCTTTTTCTAATTCTTGTTCCCTTTTCATATTGGATCCATTTACAATTTCAAATGCATTAATTATAATAATTTCCTCATGTATTTTGTTTACACAATTGATAAGTAAAATATCATCTCCTTCCAATAACTTGTGTGTCATCTGAAAAACCTCGGCCTCTAGCATTTTCTAATCAATGTATCTAGAACCTACTACAATTTTATTTTCTTTGAAGGTGTTATAAAATTTTCATAACATAAGGCATGTCTGTCATCAATTCTTATTTGAGCTTTGACTTGGCGATCTCAAAATCTATCTATCTTCCAATATATGTTACTCAAGTCATAATTATCTATAGGGGGGTAGTTGTATGATACACCAAATCAATCATGTTTTTCTCTATAATCTTTACTATTTGTGCATTCCCAATCACAAATAGTAAGAGCTCAAATATGGAATGAAAAATGCTTTGAAATTTTTATCACCACCATTTGAGTTGGTTTTCCAGCATGAAAATCACAGGCTATCATCATGAAGACATAAATGCGATATACGATTGGAAAAGAGACCAACGTGAGAGCGATATCACTGAACCCATTTGATAGTTGAATTTTTAATATTCATATCATCTAAGGATAACTTGAGAATTATCTGTATTCCCATCTTCAGTTGTCAAGATATTATCTTAAAATGAATTTTAAAAATAAGACCAACAATACTTAGAAATATAAGGCAATGGAAGTTTTAGTTAGTTTTGAATAGTTTCTCAAATTCTTTTAAAAATTCAGGAACCTGGCATGGAAACCTTCAACTCAAGAATGATTTGGGTGATTGTTTCAAAAAATTAAAGTGACTCTTGGTTCCTTGTTTCATAGTAATCAAAGAATTACTATAATTTTAAAAATTTGATATATCAATACAACCTTAGACAATAATCATAGGTTTTTTTATTGGTTGAGGATTGTCTTGACGAAGATGAACAATAGTTTTAGATTTGTCACTATCATTAGTGTAACCATTCACATGAATCATATTAACTGATATTTGACAGAGGGATGATGTAGGATACATAGAGGAAGACTTAATAGAGATGAAGTCATCAAGGTCCTCATCCAACATATCAAATTCATCACTGCTAAATGGCCCATCAAAGGTTCTAAACTCTTATAAAAATAAATTAGACATAATTTTTAGTTTAATAATAAGAAACATACATTCAAATAAATTCCTTCCTTATTAATCAAATCTAGATACGACTGTCTTGTAAAAAATAGGCGTGATAAAATCACAAATCATATACCAAGAATAATCAAAAGATGATACCTACAAACCACTGTCAGCATTGTAGCACTATGAGATTTAATGGAATGATAGGTCAATCAAGAAATACACTCATCTAAAGATCAAATCCATTCATCTCTCTGTTTGACCAAATATATATCAAAGATTTATGACATCACAGAGCAATCATAACAAGATGAATCAATATCCTCAAGAATTTTAAATCACAATATTGAATGATCTAGCTCAATAGGTGAACACTGCAATTTTGTTTCATAGTACTAAAACTAAAAGTACCCTAGATTTGCATTGACATCACCAAGAAATGTGTAATTGAATACCAGTTTACAATTTAAACATTGATAATATTGTCAAAGATAAAGATGTACAACAGTAAAATGAACTGAAAGAAACACAAAAATGTCTTGTTCTTGATTAACCATAATGATGTAGGAACCATAAGAGTATGTTCTTTTGTATTCAAAATTACATACATCTGTCACAAGAATAGGAAAATGTTGCAAGTGTCAAATTCTACTACAATAGTGATTCATACATACCATAATTCTTAATCTCTCATGAATTTCATCAAATTTGAGATGTATATTCCATATATGTGTCATCAACTATCAACAAGTATGACTACTTGAAGATTTGAATGTTATTATTACTTATGAAGTATGAACATTAAGTATGTCATCAAATATGATCACAAAAAAAAAATCAACCATGTCATGTATGTAAATAAGTGCATTATGTAGCATACTTTCATGTAAGCATAACACTACCATGTGGGATCAACAATTAAAACTCATACAACACCAAAAAAGATGGAGGTAACCATGAAATGCTCCCCCTCACTCTAGTATCTAAAGTAGAACATCATGAAAAACTTGTTGAGCATTAAAAGGGAAAAGTTCCAACTAATCATAACTGAAAAAGCTATAAACAATAGACAAAACTGACACAACAACTAAACACCATGAAGATCACAAAACCTAAGCAACAAATATCACCATAATACTACAACAATTTAAACATTGTATTTCCTCTGTACTAGTGACCTTCTTGTCATTCATGACTTTGTCACTTTTCACAAATATTTTTCCAAATATGTCTATACTGAAGACACCATCAAGTACCACCAAAAAATAAGTGAGCACACATAATGTTCTCAATGCTAATAACAACTGTCTATCTTGTGACCTCAACTTCCATATGATTAATATTTTGTAATACCATCACTATTATTTTAGATAAGTAAATCTTGATATTTAAACTTGAATGGTATACGAACAATATAACTAATAAGATCTTAAAATATTTCTATCAATAAACCTATTGGTAGATTATTAATTTTCTTATCAGAGACCTAATACCTATAACATTGAATCTTAATATTCATGATATTTAATTATATAACTTAATATGACAACTAAGACAAAATATAAACTAAAATAAAATTAATAGATATATTTCTTGACAAGAATTAACACAAATGTCAATACCAACAGTAATGCCAAAACATAATCTGAAACAATGTACTTGTACTTCATCCATGGTATCTAATAGCAACCTCAAGGCATTTGGTGAACAATTCACAATATATGTAGATAGTGTTTGTTTGAGCATGAACAGTGATGCAAAAGAGATTGCAACAAAATTGAAGTTAATATGGCACAATTTGAGAATAGTAAAATGTCTTGGAATATGGCACCAGGTACTGCAAGCAATCAAGGGTAATGCTATGTTGTTGTGGGCTTCTTGCAAGTGAAGTGCTGGCAGTGGTGGTTATATAGGAAATGTACATGTATACCAATGGTGTTAAGGTTGTAACTATTGCTTCATAATGTTTTGAGATAGGTGAATTATCTTTGTGTCATGTCTAACCCTTTCAAACTTGTAGAGACTTGATAAGAAGGTTTTTTTATGGATTGATTTATGGCATGATTAACAATCAAGAATACTGGCCCAACTATCATCATAGTAATCTATCTTTTTTCAATTTTTTTACAGCAAGTGTATTGAAACAAGAAACAATTGTGCATCCCAAATATTACATCTTATCTTTGAGCCTTGACTTTCATAGTCATTTTTGGTTATCTCAGTGACCATTCTTTGGCTATTATGTACTTTTATACCCCCTTTTTGTTGTTAAATTCATATTGAGACAATGTAAAGTCCCAATGCACAAATAATTTCTTGTTTGACAACCAAAATAAGTTTTGAATCATAGCTCAGTCTAGAGTTAATAAAAATTGACCTATAAAGTTCCTCACATGCATTGTGTTGGTAAAACAAAGTTTCATTGAGGGCTTGCTATGAAAGCACAGGGAGGAAAAGGCCAATTGACTTAATGTTTATTAGGACAGTGGGAAACCCAAGTTTGTTTGCACATTAATTTCTCAATAAGTCTCTGGTTTCTCTTGAGTTTTTTTTATCTCCTTTTTCCATATGAATTTCCTTTGGAGTTCCTCATGTTTTCTTATATGTGTCTCGTATTCTTCTTGAATCTAAATAGTTGCATATTTTTAGAGTTCCTTGCAGATGTCATTCCCATTTCCATTCTCCATCCCCTAATTTCTTAACCCCATTCAAAATTCAGGCACAATGCCTATAAACTAGACTTGCCATTAGATTTGGCAATGTCTCATGTTTTCAATGTGCAGGATTTAGTCTAGTATAAAGGACCTACACCAGCAGATATTGGGTTACAGTTAGATAGTAAAGCAATAGCAGCAGATGTTCAGATTACCCCTACACCAACACCAATAGTAGTGAATATTTTAGACTCTTGGGTGAAGAAAAAGACCAGGTAGGGAACCTACATGGAGCATCTCATTTAGTGGGTAGGCAAGTCAGAAGCTGAGGCTACTTGGGTAGCTGAGAATGATTTTAAGAAGTTCGGTATTGATCCTAAACTCCTGTCCCCGGAGGTGACTTAAGTTCTTAACCTTGGTAGTATGGTGCAGGAGCACCCTTGAGAAACCAATATGTTGGTGGTCTCTTGGAATTTTGGGTGTGTGAGTGTGTGTAAGACCCTCTTGTAGGGAAATGTAAATACATAAGGTCATGTGGACCAAGTATGGTTAAGTTAGATTTTATTCAAGCTCTATGTTTTGTTAATTTAGCTCTTTTTGGCTCCATTTAGTGAGTTGTACTTGATGATGTCATCAAATGTTAGGATGATGTCATGGAGGTTCTTAGGGTCCTTGGTTACCCTAGGTGGTCTAACTAAGGTTAGATAGGTCAAGTTGGTGGAAAAACACTTGAAAAGTGTAAGTGGGCAAAATATGTAAAAATGTTGCTATGCAACATTAGCAACTTTTAAAAGTTGCTGACAACATTTTGTTGTTTAGAGGCTTTCAGAGTTCAAGTTATCTTGGAACCCATCCAAGGAGTGAAAAATGTGTGCTAAGGGTATATAAGGTGGAAAAACCCTAATTTGAGGGGGCTGAAAGACATTCTACGAATTCTAAGTTTTGGAGCCAAGGGTTTTTGGAATAACAGAGCAGCAGTATTGAAGATTTTTTGTGTTTTTCTTGATGTGCATGGATTGAAATTAATACTATGATTAGTGGGATCCATTTTTATAGATGTTGTAGTGTTTTTCACATAGCTAGTTGGTTTTGTAGTTACTTTCCTTTGTAGTTTACAAATTCTTTTTGTTTTGGATTGTTTGCTGTCCAGTTCTAACTGTGAAGAAAAGATGTGGACCTAACTCTAATTCCCACCATTGGTTCTATATGGCAACTTGGGGATGGAGAATAGGTCCATGGAGATTTGAGAATCTGGAAGGAGGAGCTCAGAAAATGCATGCAAGTATTTTTAGGATCTTGCCCTAGGCGAGCTAGATGAAGACCCTGGTTAGGAAGATCTAATAATAGTCAGCGTAAAATTGTAGGAGGTTGCTTTCATGAGCCAAGAGGCCATGGATGTGTTTTATGGTGTTGTGCAAGTACTCGTGATCAAAGAGAGCTATCCAAGAAACCATCTTTCAAAGTTTTGAAGCCAAAACCACAAAACAGACCTAAAAATAAGGAAGAAGCCCTATATCTGAAACAGGGTGTACGGACAGTGTTGAACCTCAAGACCAAGAAAATATTGGTGGGTTTTTGCCATACTTAAGAACTGTCAAAAATTTTTAGGGGGTTCTTTGAGGAATTTTTTCTATTTTTGAGAATTCCTAGATTTGAGGAGGCCTAATTGGGGAAAAGGCTACAAGGCCTAAGTATTAGGAATTTAGAACTCAATTGGTACATGACCAATCCTGATAAGTTGAGACCATAAGTTGGAGTCAAGATTATAGTGAAATGAAGCCCTTGACCTCCTACAACTCAAACTCATGGATAGGGCTTTGAAGATGAAGATGTGAAGAGTTCTTGCAAAGAACTAGGTAGTGAACCTTAACAAGATAGGTAGACTCTTGGTTGGAGGGGAAGGATTGAATCTTTCCAAGTGTTAGAGGGTGGATTGAGGAATCCCTAAAGGTCCTAGGAGAGACCTAAGAAGAGTTCAAGCAAGACCAGAAGGTTACCAAGGAGTCTCCCTATCAGAGTGATATCAGAGCACAAGTTCAAGATTTGGGAGAAGAAGTAGTGCAGCTAGTGGATGTTGTAGACCAAGGATTCAAGTGAGGAATCTAGTGCATCTAGAAGGATGGTGACCAATGCTAAATTGGCCAAGAAATTTGAAGAGGAAGAAGAGGATAACAAGTTGCTGAGATAGAGATTGGCTCAAATGGAGCAACTCTCGGATGAAGTCTGAGACAAGGCTGAAAGAGTCAAGGACAAGGTAGACCAGAAAGAGGAAAAAGAAGCTAAGGAGAAGGAGTGGGACATAGAAGAAGAAGCACCTACCCCTGATCTGGTCTTACCAGAGGAACCCTTCTTGAAGGAACTCAAAGCCTTAAGTGGTAAAGCCTTGGAGGGTGTGCCACTATTTAGTGGACAAATGGATGTTGATTTAGTTTTGGACTGGATAGACAGTCTTGAGAATCACTTTGAATGTGATGGAGTGACAGATGATCAAAAGTTAAAGGTGGCTAAGTCTAGATTGAGAGGACCAACACTTACCTGGTGGAAATATGTTCAGAATGAGAGGGAGAAAGAGGGAAAGATTCCTATTGTGTCATGGAAGGGTATGTTGGCTAAGCTAAAAAAAACTTATCTCCTGGATGACTATGAAGTTCAAATGCATAGAAAGAGACAAAACCTCAGGAAAAAAGACCTTGAAGTCCAAGCATATACAGAGGAGTTTCAGAAGTTATGTTTAAGGTCCAAGATAGTGGAGGATGAAAGTATCAGATTGGCTAGATATAAAAATGGGCTCAAGTGGTCTATACAAGAGGAGATGAGTCTTGCTACCTTAACAAGTGTGAGACAATGCTATCAAATGGCTTTAAAGATAGAAGAAAAGAGATAGAGAAAACATGATCAGAACTCAAGAGGAAGAGGTAGGGGCAAAGAAAATAGAGGAAGAGGCAACTTTGCAGGCAGAGACAGTGACTATAGGTCCCAAGGTGAAGCTAAATTGACTGAGATAGTCAATGAGACCAGTGGTAGAGGCAGCATGAGTAGAGGAAGAGGATTCCAAGGTGGTGGAAGAGGTAGATTTGGAGGTT
>MU213340.1:358582-369361 GCA_018584345.1 Thuja plicata
ATAACAACTGAAGGGTGAGTAGAAAAACCCATGATAACTCTTCTAAATGAAAAACAAACTGAGAAATCTGACCTTACTTCATTTAGATCAAAACCTGGTGCAAGGAGGAGGGAAGCAGAAGCTGAAACTTTGACATTAAAAATAGATACTAAAATGGCCAAATATGCATACAAAACCAATATCATCATCTCCAGCTCAGAAAGAGCTTTCCGGCGATATTTTTTTTTCTAAAAATGGACACCGTATGCAAAAGATATGGCCAAAACACTGCAGGCTGCCTTTTTTGAAGAAGTGTCAAAACTGTGTGACGGTTTCATGAACGTCAAATTTAATCATGATCTGTGACCTGCGGCCGCTGACATCACTCCTGCATATGCGTGCCTTGCTGCACATGAGGGTACTTTTGAAAAGGTACTCACCTTTTCTTGAAATTTGAGCCGTACGGCCTGGGAGAGAGAAAAATTTTCCCAGAGGCTACTGTGGCCAAAAATAACAAAAATTATATGAAAATTAACTCTCCCAGGCCTTCTGAGCACGATGGTGGTGTCCATTTTAGCTCAAAGTGCACCAGAAAAAAGTTTCTCTTCCAGAATGAAGAAGAAACCCCAAAAAAGCTGTGGTTTTTGCCCTCGAATCACTCCTTCACAAACCCCAAACCAGGCAGCAGCAGTGTGGCTCTGATACCATATAGGATTTGAGAAATACAAATCCATAGAATGCCAAGAATACCTGCATGCAAATAACCTATTACAAGAGAGAAGCAGAAGGAGGAAAAAGCAGAACTCAGAAGTTACTCAAAAGGTGAGAGCAAAATTATAATCTGAATTAATGAACAACAATTACAAAGTTCAACCTTAAAAAGGTGAACGAAACCCTAAAAGGTAAAAGCTAGGTTGCACATTAATAATTAATAAAATAATTAATTATTAATGCACCTAAGAGAAAGCTTAAGCACTAAAGAGTAATAACTTAATTAATTAAATCAACATGATTTAATTAATAAGCAAACTAATGATTACTCTAACATAACAGAGCAGCAGTATTGAAGAGTTTTTGTGTTTTTCTTGATGTGCATGGATTGAAATTAATACTGTGATTAGTGGGATCCATTGTTATAGATGTTGTATTGTTTTTCACATAGCTAGTTGGTTTTGCAGTTACTTTCCTTTGTAGTTCGCAAATTATTTTTGTTTTGGACTGTTTGCTGTCCAGTTCTGACTGTGAAGCAAAGATGTGGACCTAACTCCACCTCCCACCATTGGTTCTATATGGCCACTTAGGGATGGAGACTAGGTCCATGGAACTTTGATAATCTGGAAGGAGGAGCTCAGAAAATGCATGCAAGTATTTTTAGGATCTTGCCCTAGGCAAGCTAGATGAAGAGCCCGGTTAGGAAGATCTAATAACAGTCAGCTTAAAATTGTAGGAGGTTGCTTTCATGAGCCAAGAATTCCATGGATGTGTTGTATGGTGTTTTGTAGGTACTCCTGATTGAAGAGAGCTGTCCAAGAAACCATCTTTCAAAGTTTTGAAGCCAAAACCACAAAATAGGCCTAAAAACAAGGAAGAAGCCCTATTTCTGAAACAGGGTGTACGGACAGTGTTGAACCTCAAGACCAAGAAAATCTTGGTGGGTTTTTTCCATACTTAAGAACTGTCAAAACCTTTTAGGGGGTTCTTTGAGGAATTTTTTCTATTTTTGAGAGTTCCTAGATTTGAGGAGGCCTAATTGGGGAAAAGGCTACAAGGCCTAAATATTAGGAATTTAGAACTCGAATGGTACATGACCAATCCTGATAAGTTGAGACCATAATTTGGAGTCAAGATTATAGTGAAATGAAGCCCTTGACCTCCTACAACTCAAACTCATGGATAGGGCTTTGAAGATGAAGATGTGAAGAGTTCTTGTAGAGAACTAGGTAGTGAACCTTAACAAGATAGGTAGACTCTTGGTTGGAGGGGAAGGATTGACTCTTTCCAAGTGTTAGAGGGTGGATTAAGGAAGCCCTAAAGGTCCTAGGAGAGACCTAAGAAGAGCTCAAGCAAACTCAGAAGGTTACCAAGGAGTCTCCCTATCACTTAACCAGTATGTATTCAACTCCACAAAACTCTCACCAGTCAACACATTCACCCCATCTGTCTCTTGAATCATCACTAGTGTTCCCTATACTCTCCAACTATTCACTTAAAGGGATCTCACCAATCTCCATGTGCATGAACACCACACATCTTCTCTCTGTCTTGGCTCACCTACTCCAAGAAGTCAACCTAGACCTCATTGTATATGTTCCAAACTAGTTTGCAAAGGCACAAAACCTAGTATAACATCATCTACAGTCTCTACCCCAACATCCCAAGGAGTTTAAGTATGAGCCATCCTTGGGATCTCAGGCTAGAGACATTTTACTGAACAAACAAAACCTAGTTACAGAAATTGGAGGGGGTCTCTGCAACTAGGGAGTTCCAAGTCTTGAAAGCTACTATAGTGAAAATTCAGTTCACAAACTTACATTCCCTATAATTTCCACTCTCTAACATGATCATACACATCCTTACTTCCCTACAAATCAATCAAATTTGCTAGAAAACTTAGGAAAAAATAGAATTTTTGTACACCAAAATTGTCGCTGCATTCCAATCTTCTCTAACCCTAAAAAATGATGTGTTTTTTCCCTTTTCCATGTTTGAGGAGGTCGGTTACAACCAATTGTCTCCCATCGAACCACTTTCACAATGCAACCTTCAAAAGTTGCAAAAGTTGTTCAACCACTTTGAAAAGTTGCTTGAGCAACATTTTTTTACATATTTTGCATCTTGAGTGCAATTGTGACATTTTAGTGCCCCCAAGGGTCTCAACACCTTTTAGGGGTTCTCTCTTGCCTCTCACAGGGATTTTACTAACCTTGTGCCTCTTTTCATGTTTTTAGGCCATTTTACATCTTTAGGACTCAATTGCATCTTGAAATCCTAGTGAGCTCTTGACTCCTCTTAGGGACTCCAACTAGACTCTGTACATATGAAGTCGCTTTCAAAGCCTTATTACAACACAACACACATTTCACACATCAAGTTGAAAAACCAAAAAAAATAAAATGCAAGGAGGGTGCCCTACACCAAAGAGTCAATGATGACTTGAAAGTGTGTGTGTATTATGTACCAGATAAGAGAGACACAACACATCAATAAGTCATTGCATTAGTTCAAAAGGTTAGATAAGCATGTAAAACCAACTAATATCGACCTATTTCCTTCTAACTAAGAAGAGCATGATTAGTAACATAAAAGCCCTCAGTTTATGCTACCATCAGTGACATATACGACCTAGCATGAAGGATTTTAGTTTAAAAACAAGCTAAAAGATAAGAAAGCATGCATTTTAGCTCTAAGAATGGAAAGAAGAACAATGTGAAAGCATGAAATAAGAAGTGAAATATGTGTCTAAGATTAATCTAATAGCATAACATTGCATTTTTGAATATGCGATGAAGGCCTATTTGCTCTCAAAAATGGCTTCTATTTAGAGAAGAATGAGAGAGAGAGAGGAGAGACAAGGCTCATTTATGAGTTAAGGGACTCATTAATGGAGGTGCAAGAACCATTAATGCTTTGGGAATTAATAAGGCATGGAAGAGACATAGGCTTAAGGCATCTTCATTAATAAGACATTAATGAAAGCCTTAAAGAAGCAAGGGAAGGGTGCAAGAGGGTGGCTTGAGAAGGTGGACTTGAGAAAGTCAAGCTTTGAGAAAGTGGACTTTCTCAAGTGGGTTGAGTTGTTAATCATTCCCTAATGGAATGTGACAACATTAGGAGGTGGGTTAGGGTAGAATTATGATTAAGATTAGATTAGCAAGGGTGAATGGGTTGAGAAGGGTTAGAACCCAGAGTAGAAGTGGTTGAGATAGGTTAGGTTGGGGTTTAAGGGAATATTAATTAAATGAATTAAACTTATTTAATTTATTCAAAAATATAGGAATTAATTATTTAAACAATTTAATTGCTTTTTAATAATTAGGGGACTATAGCCATTTTAATTAAATTAAATAGGCTAGGGGAATGGGTTATTTTCCAAGAGGGTATTTGATTTAGGGGTTTATTTAATTCCTTTATAATTAAATACTATAGCCATATTTCAATTTGATTCATTTTAATTGGCTTGAATTGATTTGAATCATATGCTATAATAGTTAATATAAATTAGTGATAAAAATCACCTAGGATATTAAATTGATTTGAAAAATTATGCCAAGCAGTAACAGGGTTGTTTGGACATAATCGAGGGTATGATCACACTTAGAAAAAATAGGGTCCCTAGTTGGAACAGACCAAATTTAGGTGGTTACATTTGCCCCTCTTTGAATTGATGTGCGAGCAGCGCATTGATTCAAAGAAAGTTTTTGATTTTGACTTCAGAAAGATTGAGAATTTTGTTCTTGGTTGTCGAATGAAATGTTGATGAGATCAGTCTCGCACTTGATCGAACAAAACTAATAAAATTTATTTTGAACTTGGTTGTCGTCCAAAAATCAATAAAGGATTTTAAAGATATCAATTCTGAACTTGGTTGTCATCCAAAAATTGATAGTACTGATTTTGAACTTGGTTGTCATCCGAAAATCCAGTATGAAGTTGTCAAGAGCTTTAATAAAAATCTTTTAAAATGAGGAAACATAAGATATCCAACTCATGAGAACCAAATCTTTCTATCCCATAGTTCTGACTTTAGTCAAGGAAACTATTATGCCCCTAGTTTGTTTGATAACGAAGTCATTTTGATGCTATTTTGAGCAAAACTTTAATTGATGATAGTGTGATCATGCCCCCTTGGGAATGAAATTGAAGGAAAAGAATAAATCCCTCAGTTGAAAAGAACATAACACTTGCAGGAAGCAGTTAGGACAAGAAAGAATGGAGTAGAAGAAGTGGGAAAAGAAGGTGTGTTTTAAAAATAAACACATGAGTACCAAGTTAATTACATGAAAAATGGGAGTGATAAGACTAATAAAATGATGTTTAGACCAAGATGTATGATAAAATGTGCAGTATTGACTAATGGTTGGAATAAATAAAGCAAAATTATAGTTTTTGAAATTGTCACAAAAGTGGTACTGTGCTGTTAAAAACATCTTAGGCACCTTCAATTTGGTTCTTGATTGAGTAGAAAGAGAACATAAATGAATTTGTAGTTGTCTAGGAGGAGTTTTGGAACTCCTAAATGTCTCAAAAGACCCATATAAGCCTCCAAAATTACCATATCACTATTCATTTTCACTTTCCTCCATAGAAATTGAGAGAGCTCTGTAGAGAAGATGGTAGTCCCTTTGAGGAAGCACCAATTCGAGATGAGCCATCGACATCAGCGTCCAGCCGACTATCCACTGCTGGTAAGTACTCGATAAACTACCCTGTGAATTTTGCAATTTTCAAATTTATGCATTTTTATGGCTTTTAGAGCCCTTTCAATTTAGAGTCACATCCGGGATTCTGGATTGCATCCTACGAATCCCGCGTCGCATCTAGTTTTT
Source organism: Thuja plicata (assembly GCA_018584345.1). Taxonomy (NCBI): domain Eukaryota; kingdom Viridiplantae; phylum Streptophyta; class Pinopsida; order Cupressales; family Cupressaceae; genus Thuja; species Thuja plicata. Next base: position 364,108 of record MU213340.1, read on the forward strand.
TCTGGATTGCATTTGGTTTTTCTGGATTCCTGCATCGCATCCGGTATTTCTTGTATCGCATCTAGTTCCTTTGTTTTTGTCTTGTTTAAATAGGAAATTCATCAATGGGTCACACCCAGTGTGCTTAGGATTGCACCTCGCATTTAGGATCGCATCCTGTATTTCAGGGATCACATCCGATAAATGCAGTCGCATCCTATATTTCCAGGATCGCATCTGGTAGAAAACTTAGAATTTTAATGTGTTTGATCTATTTGCAACCTGTGAACTTGAAATGACTTAGTTGTTTAGGAATCTTCCCCTATAATATAGATAGGATACTGATGTATAGCCATTTTTTTCCAAAACAGGCCCGGTTCGAGGTAGTTGCATTTCACGGCACTTACCCTGCATGTGTACTTGCATTGTCTAGCTGATTGTCAGATGATGAGAAAATGACTGTGATCCGATGCAGATTACGTTCCTTGATGGGTTTACTCGAGATCAGGGTAAACCGTGGGTTGTTGACTGTTCTTGCCGAGAGATGGCACTCAGAGCACAACACCTTTCATCTACCTACTGGAGAGATCACAATGACTCCTGAGGATGTCTGGAGGATACTTCATGTACCGATGGTTGGACATGAGGTACGTTTTGAGTCGGCAGTAGCTGTGGTGATTGGTTCTGCATGGAGATATTTCCAGGATGACACCATAGATCGGAGATATCTGTCTTGGGATTAGATGGTCGATCACTATGATCATTTATCTATTTATTTAGCAGGTCTGGTAGGTGACATCCTCATGCCTGATAGGGGCCAGCATGAATTTATGGTTAGCTGGGTAGATATGATAGAGCAGATAGTCACCCACCATCGGCGATTTGCTTGGGGTAGTTGTATCCTAGCTTACATGTACAGAGAGCTACATGAGATAGTATACCATTATACCCGCAGGATGACTGTGGGTATCCTTATTCTTCAGATCTAGGCCTGGGAGCACATCCCTGTTACACGTCCGATTATAGATAGGCAGAGGGCACCTAAGCAACCCTATGTATATATGTATGCAAGCCTTTTGCATTAACCCCATCTCGGCAAGATTGAGTACTGGCGTCGATTATTTGATGATACGATAGAGGACATTTGGAAACCATTCTTAGATTGTGAGGTATAGACCTCAAATGCCTAGCAGGTGCCTTATTTGTGCCAGAGCTGATATCTCATTGGCCAGACTAGGTATTTTATAGAGCATTTCTTCATCACCAGAGTATTGAGGCAGTATGGTCGGCGGCAAGGGAGTCTTGCATTTGTAGAGCATAGCTCAATTTAGGCACTAGATTATTAACGAAGATATCCATCTTCTCCATTTGGGAATGGCCCTTGAATATCATGCAAAAAAATTTCTCCATCTTTGGAGGAAGTGTGTGAATGATTCTCCAGTTCTTCGTTTGGTGTTACATAGGTCCATCATAGTTACATCATGTTGGATGTTGTAGGAGTAATGTTGAATGAATTTTTGGATTAACTCCTCAAATGTTTTGACCTTAGGTTTTAGTTTCGAGAACCACTCCATGGCATTACCTCCTAGACTTTCTAGAAATAGTCGCATGACGTATGTAGGTTCGTGCATGTACTCAATTCTTAGAGCACAAAATTCCCTTACATGATTGTGGGGGTCAGTTTCTCCCGTGTATTTGTCATACTTTGGCCTTGCCATGTTGGGAGGAAATGGGACCATAGTGATACTCTTGTCAAAAGGAAATGGACAAATGGCGTCCAAAGAGTATTTTGTTTTAGGTTTCTCCTTCTCTTGTTTAAGGTTCGTGAGCTCTGTTTGTATTAGATTGAGTTGTTTGGTGAGAATAGATATTGGGTTTGGTACCTCCTTTTCTTTGAGATCTTCTACATTATAATCTTTAGGTAATTTGACACCTATGGATGCTAGATGGAGGAAGTATTTTTCTTTATCGTCACTAATTATCCATTCCAATAGCTTGTGGATCCATTTACTTTGTTTGAGTTTTTCATATTTGTCTTCAGGGATCTCCTCTTCACTGTCTGATCCAAACAGATTATGTTCAAACTTGGGTCTTTCTTCCTCTTCTGTGCCTTCAGATTTTTAATGTTTTCCATCATTATAACCCTCAAAAGCCTTACTCCATTCATTAGTGTTGCTATCAATTTGAGGGGAATCTAGATCAAGAAAGGAACTGCGATATGTTTCTCCTTGAAAGTGTGGTGTTTTAGGAGGCACTTTCGATCCTTTAGTTGTGTACTGGTTGCGTCTTGTGTTAACCATGAAGTTTGTTTCTCAACTTTGTTAATATTTCCCAATAGTGCAAGTAAGGATTTCAGATCGTTCAAGTGGGCGTGTCTAGGTAAAAGTAACTATTTTTTGTTGGTGGATGTAAATGATTCCAGTGTCAGAGGGTTAGAATTCCCTGATAGTGAACTGGGGACCAAGTTGTTGATAGGAAACAGGTAGACCACACGTATTGAACTGATCAAGAAAGACTGACTAAGCATGCAAGGTGGACATTTCAAAAGTGTTTTAAAAATACAATAGGGAGACCAGAAGAGACAATAGGAACCATCTAAAGAACAAAAAGGGTATCCTAATCAACTGAGACTTCCTAAGAAAAAATTCTACAAGCACCCATTGTCCTGAATGTGAGCTCCCAGATGTGAGCCTCTGATGGTACCAGATGCGATCCTAGAATCTGGATGTGACTGCTTGCTGACTAAATGTGATCCAGAATACCAAATGTGATCCTAAACACTGTATGCGAATTGGGAAATATAGGATGCAATCTTATGATGCTTTTGTCAGTTTTGATCAGTTCTAAAAAGTTCATTTTTGAAGTGCGTGAAGTTGCTTGTTTCCAAATTGCGTTAAGAGGTGTCATAAGGTGTGAAAAACACTTGTACTCCAGGGTTTGAAATTTGTTGATTTTTTTGAGGAGATTATCTTTTTAATGATCTTTTGAACATGTCAAATAGTTTTACATTGTTAGGAGGGTGAAACAGACACTCATATTTTCCTATTTTCTAGGTGGAGGATGAAAATCTTTTCTCGTTGACTCAGGTACACACTCAAATGCTAATCAGAATACAGCCATCACCAAGCACGCAATGGCTTTAGTCATGATGTTGTATTAGCTAACTCCAAATGCAAGTGAGGGCACAATATGATGAGTGTCTTGGGGCAATTACTTTTTGCCTTGCACAAAGATTATCACCCTTTCGGGGATGAATCGGGAATTATTTTAGTTGAAGTTGTTGTAGATTATTGGGCAATCCGTTCGAAATTGTTCCCCATAGAATTGCACAAGGAAAGATTTAGGCATATAATCCTATGAGTACCTGAATATATGTAGTCTTGCAAGCAAGATTTAAGCAGCTCCGCTCTACATATACCCAGATATGTTCAAGGAATGATATCAAAATTCTAAGAACAAAACCAGTTTTGTCTTCTGAGGTTTTAGCCTACAAGGAAGAAACTATTTATAGTGAGTTGGAAGGGTTGGAATAAAACCTGTCCTCACTTGGGTCATTCTTGGGAGATTTTTCTCCTCAACCGATAGGCCCTCTACTGTTTAAATGTATGTAACCAGGATTGGCAAGCTTTGGATGTCTGAATTTCTGATTCTTCCGAAGAAGAAGAGCATACTCTTCTAATCTAAACCATTTTCTCCCAAAACACTTAAAGAAAAGTTCATTCCTTCAAGCTATGTTGTGTTCAATTTATTTGTTCCTATTTTAAAGAAAATAGGATGCTTGAAAAGGAAATTTTGCCTTGCTCAATTAACCACAAAATTTAGTGAGTTGTTTGTTCAATTACTAATCCAAAAAGAGTTAAACGATTGAACTTGTTCTTTGATCCCACATATTTAGTGCTTTGTGTTGTTCATTTATTGTTTCCAAATTGAATTAGATGATGTGTTTTCTTGTTCATTTACCCCAAATTCTATTCAATCCATAAACTAATGTATGAGTTTCTGATTTTCCTTAAAAGGAAAAGAGCATAATCCTCTAGTCAGTTTAGTGACAAATTGGAATATGTACTTTAAGTTTGAAAGCAATTAAATAGAGGTCAAAATGGGGGGTTGGCAACTTGTAAAACCAAGTTAGTATGTGTTTATTTCAACTCCCACAAAAATATCCAAAAACAACCTGCAAACACTTGTTAAGCTACAAAAATACCAAAAGCACAACTTGTCAAAATGTTAGGATTAGGCAATCAAAATGCACAAGCTTTCTAACCAGATGCGACCCTGAAAGTTTACTGAATGCGATGAAGTATACTATATGCAAGCTTCCTTACCAAATGTGATCCCTTGCTTACCAGATGTGAGCCTAAACTGAAAATGACCCAGGAAATCTCAGATACGAGCCTCATTTTCCGCGGTGCGAGGGCGTATCGCGGATGCGATCCTGAAAGGTTAAAAACAATCCTATGATGGAATTCTGAGCATGCAAATTGGCAAAAAAGTGCTAGAAAATGAGGCTAAGTCAGAAATCAGGCCCCACGATGGGCGCCAAAAATGTGTGTGTATATTATGTACTTGATAAGAGAGACAACACATCAATAAGTCATTGCATTAGTTCAAAAGGTTAGATAAGCATGTAAAACCAACTAATATTGACCTATTTCCTTCTAACTAAGAAGAGTTTGATTAGTAACATAAAAGCCCTCAATTTATGCTACCATCAGTGACATATATGACCTAGCATGAAGGATTTTAGTTTAAAAACAAGCTAAAAGATGAGAAAGCATACATTTTAGCTCTAAGAATGGAAATAAGAACAATGTGAAAGCATGAAATAAGAAGTGAAATATGTGTCTAAGATTAATCTAATAGCATAACATTGCATTTTTGAATATGAGATGAAGGCCTATTTGCTCTAAAAAATGGCTTCTATTTATAGAAGAATGAGAGAGAGAGAGGGGAGACAAGGCTCATTTATGAGTTAAGGGACTCATGAATGGAGGTGTAAGAACCATTAATGCTTTGGGCATTAATAAGACATGGAAGAGACATAGGCTTAAGGCATCTTCATTAATAAGGCATTAATGAAAGCCTTAAAGAAGCAAGGGAAGGGTGCAAGAGGATGGCTTGAGAAGGTGGACTTGATATTGTCAAGCTTTGAGAAAGTGGACTTTCTCAAGTGGGTTGAGTTGTTAATCATTCCCTAATGGAATGTGACAACATTAGGAGGTGGGTTAGGGTAGAATTAGGATTAGGATTATATTAGCAAGGGTGAATGGGTTGA
>MU213340.1:369477-380667 GCA_018584345.1 Thuja plicata
TTAATTATTTAAATAATTTAATTGCTTTTTAATAATTAGGGGACTATAGCCATTTTAATTAAATTAAATAGGCTAGGGGAATGGGTTATTTTGCAAGTGGGTATTTGATTTAGGGGTTTATTTAATTATTTTATAATTAAATACTATAGCCATGTTTGAATTTGATTTGTTTTAATTGGTTTGAATTGATTTGAATCATATGGCTATAATAGTAAATATAAATTAGTGATAAAAATCACCTAGGATATTAAATTGATTTGAAGAATTATGCCAAGCAGTAACAAGGTTGTTTGGACATAATCAAGGGTATGATCACACTTAGGGAAAATAGGGTCCCTAGTTGGAACAGACCAAATTCAGGTGGTTACAAAAAGTAGCTTCAACTTTAGGCATGCTATTACCATAATTAATTAACTCAAATGCAGTTAATTTCCCTATTAATGCATTCAGAGTAACACTAAAGTTTCCTAAAGATCTGAGCTGATTGAGGTGATAAAGTTCTTAATATTTTTCTTACCACATCCTCCTTAGGAAGATTACCACTAGCACCTACTCAGATAGAAATTATAACTGCTTTGATTCTCTGAGCGTATAGCTCAATGTTCTCATTTCCTTACATTCTCATCTCAACATACTTTCCTCTTAAGTTGTCAACCTTTTCTTTTTGCACATGTGGATCTCCACAATAGACAATTTTTAACTTATCCCATATTTCATAAACAGTATCTAAGTCTTTAATATCAACACATTCTACATCTAAAAGAGTACTTGCAATAGCTTCCATAGTAGCAGTATGTTCATGCTTAACCTTCAACTAATTTGGATTTAGGGTTTCTAGGGGGACATTATACCTATTTTCCACTTGATCCCAACACTGATCACACAAGACCTTAAGATAGAGCTTCATCTGACCGCACCATATTGAGTAGTTATCTCTTGTGAATTTAGGACCTTCCTTTCGCATCATCTTGGATATTTACCTAAATATGCCTTAGCTTTACCACAATAGAGGACCAAAGCTCTAGTACCAATTGTTAGACCTGAGATCAGATTACTGAGAGGGAGGGTGAATCGAAAATCTACCAAATAAACCAACTTTTACAATCACTTAACTTTGATTGGCATTCATAAAATTAACCTTAATAGCAGAAAATGAAAATCATAAACATCCAAGATCATCCACAAATTTGACACACAAATTTATCTCTTGGAAACCCAAATAGGGGAAAAACCATGGTGGGGATTAGTACCCACTAAAATGATGTACTCTTTTGAATTCCACCGTATGAGGAGCTTAACCCTGTTAGGACTTTACAACATCACTGTTAGGTGCTACTCGATTAGGGGATTTACCTTAGGCCTATTAGAACCTTTACCTTGTTAAGAGTAGCCTTGTTAGAGGACTTATAAATATAAGCTAATGTGTCACCTTGTTAGAGGATTTACAATAAAGATCTGTTAGGATCTACCCTGTTAGGGTATTTCAACTATTGTAACTGTTAGGGAACAATAACAATAATGATCTACAAAATAGCACCACCTCTGCTTGATCAGATCCTCTGAAGCACACAATATCATCTGAGCATGCTTAGCTCTTCCCTGGCTTGATCGCAACATGAACCTTACACCACACTTACACAACACACGATCAACACACTTTGCACTCAACTTCAACCATTATACAATGAACTATTAAGTCTATTGCCTTGATCAAACCCTAAAATAAATTACAAAACATCCTGCTCAAATCCAAAGTGCCAAACAACAAAATTAAATACACAAAACATATTTCTGAGACCGCATTGGCCTACACAATGATTTACATATGAAATTGAGCCAAAGAGTTAAACACGTTTTCACCATACACAAACTTCATCTCGAATCTTCTCCACAATATAACATCGAACAATGTGATGCCAGATCATCACCTCTAATCATGAATACATGTCACCAAATCATGAATCATTCATCGTTAATCATCGTCACATTGATACCAATCACCGATACAAGATCTTCCATTGGTATCTCAAGAACACAAACACTTAACTTGTTGAATAACATTGTCTCTGCTCATCGATCACTTATCCTTCTCACCGGTCACTCAAAGTAGTTGTGATTATAGCGGTAGCATTTGAGAAATGTTTACCACCATATCCTATGACTTCGCCACAAGATTCATTAGATATTTGACAAGAAATTCAAATCATCTATCACTTGTCATTAATTATTCTAGCAGTTATACTGTTATAATCCATTTGATTACAACTCTCACATAAAATTACTTCAGCAGTAGCAGTCATGCATTTGGCATCTAGATACATACCTAAGTCTCCCCTAAAGATAGAAACCACTGAAAGTCACTGAAACTCATCATTCATCACAAATATGCTTGACAACATACTAAGAACACAAAGTCAATAGTTGACACCAATGACAATATAATATCTGATCATCATGTAATCAAATCATTGTCATCACCAAAACACACCTACCATCACTGCATCAGATATGCCAACATATCTTTATGTCAAGGGTATAATGTTTTCATTCACTATCAAAGTTTCAATGCATGAGGAATAATCACATATAATCAACACGGTGGCATAGAGAAGCTTAGAATAGGTCTACAGGTACAAGATAAAGTAATAAACCAAGTAGCATGAAAGATTTTCCTAGGTAGGAGTAATCCTTCACCAATCTTGAAACAAGAATATCATGTAAAAGATGCAGTGACAGTGCAATATGTATTTACAAATTTGGTGTTGCATACTGTCAAAATAGTATTGTAACAATAGTATTTGGAAGCCATCAATGAGCAATGGAGTGTGTCTTGATTTTGCTACAACAACATCCAATGAGGTATTATCAAGTCTGTAACAAGTGATGTAAACTCTCCAAAAAATACCACAACCATGGAAATGAATACCTTCAGAATGACCAAGTGAAAGCGCAACTTTTCTATTATTTTTCTTGCGAATAGATTCAAAAACACATTAAAAATATAGACATCTCTATTATTTTGATAGAAGTCATAGATTTCCAAAAGCGTTGAAAGAACAAAAATAGAATGAACCTGGAAAAATCTTCATGCATAAATGCAAAAATATCTAGTCATAAATGCAATGAGAGAATACCAAGAAAAATGCTCCAAGGGTTTTAAAATATAAGTTGTGGATCTTTAAAATCCATGCTCGAGCTACAACATGGAAATATGCTGATAAGGCAAAAAATCTATCTAGTCACAACTTTGAAGGTGTAAACAACAAAGGTTGAATGTTTTAAAGATTTTTCAAAGATAAATTCCTCCAGTTTTACCTGTGAATGAGCGCCAAATCTTTCGAAAGGGCCTCCATGAGATTCCAACATCGAACCTTTGAGACCTTCAAGTTTCCATGGTAGCTCCCAAGAGGAGAAATGTGAAAGGTTAAAATATAAAATGAAATGATTAGTTTCAAATGGTTCTGGAAAGCCATCAAATCTTCAAATTCGTTCCAAAAAATAATTATATGGTGGCGTCAGAAGTTGCAGACTGAAAAAAAAAATGAAGGTCAAACCCTCCAGAAACGACCACCAAATCCTCCCAGATTGCTTCAAAAAATTCTCCAAAACCCCATTCATAGTGGTGCCCAAGGCTCAGCAGATAGGACTATGCAAATAATGAAATGAAAATAAAAAATTAATGAGTTTTTTTTAGGGTTTTGATTACCCCAAAATGGTTGACCACATATGTTTGTTTTTTATGCCTTTGTTTAGCAAAATGTTTTCTCCAATTATACGCCCGTGGGTATAGACTCTCCATGTTCATGTATGTAAAAATACAATATTAATAGAATGATTTACATTTTTTATCATTCTATTAATATAGTTTTGAATTGAACAATATTAATATATGATAAAAATTATAAATCATTCTATTAACATTTTTTAATAAAGATAATTCTAGGGTGGTTACCATGGATGAATTGAAGAAGGAATACCAACAAAATATTGATAACATCACTAGTCCGTAGGTGTATTATAAAGAGGAACATAGGAAATTAAAGAGGATAGATGCTATGCTAATGTAGTGTGGGAACCATCATAAGACGTTTAGCGCCAAGGCAAAGGAAATCAAGGAACATATGATGTACTGTACAATCAGAAATACCAACGTAACTGTCCTTGAGTGCGATAACATCTCAAGAGTGGTGACAGCTCTTTAGGCACACAAGGAGATTTTTGCATCTCAAAAAAATCCTAGAGAAGAAGGAGAAAAGGCAATGCTATAACATGTGTTCCCAATTCTATTTTTAGTCTTCCTCTTTACGCTTATGAGACATGTGTCTTGTTTTAATTTATTGTATTTCAAAAGACATTTATGTAACTGTTTCTTTGGAGTTTAGACATATTGAAAAATTATATATTTTGAAATGCAAGGCAATGCAAAGGATCGACAGTTTTGTTTCAGAATCTTCCCTGTTACTCTGATAAATGAGTGAGACTCAAATTTTGGATATGGATTATCTTTCATGATATAAAATTTTATTTTCTTCTTTATGGTGATTGGTGAATGTTAAGGCCTATGTAGAACTTTGTTTGTGCTAAAGGAAGTTATAGCATTCTTTTTTATGTCATTTACTCTTTATATTTCATGGATGTTGTTAGTGGGAAATATTTATTTGCAGTTTAAAAATAAACATTGTTCTTTCATCTTTGCATGGGAATATCAGTGGTGAGATTCAATTTTATTCTTATAAAGCTCTTTTAAATTAGTTGGTTTACCATTCACAATCTCTCCATGGTGATGGGTGATTGTTAGATGCTTTTCCTTCTTTTTGGTCAAAAGAATACCCTTATTATATAGATTAAATTCATTCATTGCATACTCATACTTGAGGGAGCTATACCTTTAAAAAAAATCAGAGAGAAAATTATTCATGTGTTCGCTCAACTATTGTGTGTTGACAGATAGGTTTAAGGGAAAGAGTCAAGATTACTTAAAGAGCCAATTTGTTAACCAACAAAATGATCTCTAGGGTCACCTTTTCCTTTATTTGGGTATCTCCAAATTAGTTGGGAAAGGTATCATGTATATTCTTCTATAAAAAGGATAAGGACATGTGACCCCAATAGAAAATCTCTTGGAAGAGCCCTTATTTTGCATGTTTTCCATTTGTTGTCAAAGGGCTTGTACATTTTTTGTCAAAGGGCTTGGACTTCTTATGCTAAAGAGTCATTGGATTGAGTTTTCTTTGATGTTGAAGGACCCTTGTAATTAGGTTTTAGATAATAAAGTCAGTAGTTTTAATATTTTTTTGCGGTATCACTTTGATGGGTGGTCGCTTAATTTGATTTGAGGGTTTTTTAGTATGACCACTAGAATTAGATTTATTGTTCACCGTAAGAAAAGACACATCAAATTCAATGGGTATTTTGACCCCTTTGGAGACTAAAGTCTCAAAATTACTTTTGGGATTGTGCTTCATATCTGCTATAATTATTTTAAGGAAATTGAGATTTCCATCATGCATTCTATTTCTTCAAAACATACATCTTCCCATTGGATTGTGGGTCTTTTCGAGTATGTTCTGTATTTTCTTCTCTACTAGTGTCATCATGATCATGTATGTGTTCCATCTCTCTTCTTATTTAGGCTCTAGTTTTGACGAGCATACAATATTTCTAACAATAGAAAGGATGATGGAAGATGATGACTCAAATGATAAGATGATGGGTAGACTCAAGATTGATAAACAATGCTTAGATTTGGATAAGATAAGATAACAAGGTAACTTTAGATCTATTGGTAGTAAGATTAAAAAAAAAGATAACTTGAGCTATGATGGATAGCCACAAGCAAGGATCAAGAGAGAGCACACCAAAGTAAGGAGATGGTGTACTTCAAGACGAGGTACTCTAATCAAGGATGATAATATGGTTCTAGAATCAAAGATGATGGATCTCAAGTGATGAGGATCATATAATGATGGCCAAAATATTTGATCTAGGCCAAGAGTAACCTAGAATAAAGTTGTCCAAATTATATAAGATAGATATGATAGCTATGATGGATAAAAGATATGATGCAATATTGACTAGTGAAGGAAGGTAGTGAAAGGTCATAGCTGAAATAATAAACTTCATTGAGTGAACCCTAAGATTGTATAGTTTCTAGAATTGATTGCAAACACTAATGGATAATTAGAGGCATCAAAGGAGCTAAAGCTAAAGGATTTGATGAAAAGTGACTAGTAAAACTGATGACAAATTGATGGATGAAGGTTGTTGTAAGATTTACTGAGACATGGACAAGTTAGAACTAAAAAAGATTAAGCCCTAGCAGTTTATGGTTTTTTTTTGGAATAAATTATAGTTAGTCATAGGCATTGATGTGTAGGTTCAAGTGTTGATTAGAAAAAGCACTGATTAGCGTAAGCACCAATATAGTGGTGGAGGTGTTGATGTAGGAGAATGTGATAGTTTTCCTAAAATCCAAAGTGCATGATTTAAATGTGAGTTGATTCATGTGAAAAATTTGGCAAGAAAACACATCAAACAATAATTAACACTTATCTTTGCTTGTTTTGATGCCCTAAGACTCTAAAAAGGTGATAGTGAAAAAGGGGGTCCTAGAAGGAGGCCCAACATAAATTGGATAAACATGTTTCACAACATATAAAGACACTCATAAGCATGTACAACATAAAATTCAATAGGGACAATTATTGGACCAAGCCCAAGCAATAAAATATCCATCCACAATCGATGGCTAGAGGTCTAGTGGCATCGCGACACAAAATCATGTTTCCTCTTACCTTGAAGGTTTCAAATAAACCTTATATTAGAGGTATTTGCACTTATTGAGGGGGGTACATCTTGAGTAACTTCAGGGTACAATCCTATACCTTACACCAATCCAATAATGTTGATAGGTCGACCTTCTACAAACAAGAGGTATCTAGCAAGGGCTCCAACAACATCGGCATGTCGAGTATGTGACGTCAAAACCACACCTCACACCACTAAACCCAGATTGAGTTTCAATTTTTCCAACACACCCCGATATATAGCTCGCTAGAGTGGCATGCTTGAAGTCATCCCCTAAGAGTAAATGCCCCTAGACAGGCCTCTCTAAAAAATGGATGTGATTCTCTTGCAACCAAGATCTGCAAAGGCAAGGGGAGAGGATACTTTACAATAACCACCTTGGGTAACATAAAGTGGGAAAGTGCGTTGCAAGATAATTATTCATTAACCTCATAAAATCAATGTGTGAGCCAAGCTAGAAATCAAAGACACACATGAATTTTAAGCCCTGTAATCACAAATTGGTCAATTTTTTGTGTAGTTTTTCACAAGTGGGATCATCAATCTACAGTTGTAGATGTCAAATAGTGGATATTTTTATCTATAGGTGGAGGCATCAATGCACAAAACTTGCAAAAACATAATGTTAAACCTTCAAAACCAAATTTTAAACTTGCAAAATAGATCGTGTAGCTTGAAAATTAGAATGCAACTTTAATAAAAAAGAAAAGTAAAACACTACAACAAAAAGATTCAATGAATTTTTTTTATCAAAACCCAATCACTAGTACATTTGATACCTCTTTTTGATGGATATGCTTCACAATTAAGACACTACGCTGTCGGGAAAGCGACACAGATCGGTGTTGCACTTTTGGTGTTGGAATCACCGATAGTAGCTATGTCTGTTGTTATTGCGATGGTTAGCACCGGCTATGAGGGTTAGTATGTGTTCGTTACACATTATGAGTGTCGCCATTATGACAGGTATGCGATGGAGATGTTGTACATGTGACATCCACTTGTCGGACTATTCTGACATCTAGACGTCGTGTGTAGTGTTTTGGCATCGTTCGTCCACTAAATACCATCGCAATTGCAACGATATGCTATGTTTTAAAAAAATATTTGTCGTGTGCATGGAATGGGACCTTAAAATATTGAGCTTATCTTTGTTTTGAGAATAGTTTAACATTCTCTACTTAATAGGTCCAACCACGTGAAGGTGGAAGCTCATCTAGCCCCTCCTAGGAGTCTCTTATGACCCTTTACGACACTTTAAGATCTCTAAGATGTAATATTAGGGATCATAAAGGGTCATATGGGATCCTGGGACACAACAGATGAGAAACATAAATGTAGGCATCATGGTCACAATTGTTTGGAGACACAACATAATTGAGTGGTATACCCTGACAATACAACGCAACCACTACTCCTCCAGTTCTAAGTTGGCACTGCAGGATCCAAAAACTATAGATAAGGAATGAATTTAGAGAGCACAGGAGGAGGGCCATAATGGCCGAAATAATATAGGGATCCTATATTATTGCGGTCGATACGGCCCTCCTCCTTCGCTCTCTAAATTTATTCCTTATCTATGGTTTTTGGATCAGGCAATGCCAAGTTAGAACTGGAGGAGTAGTGGTTGTGTTGCATCATCTGGGTATACCACTCAATTATGTTATGTCTCCAAACAATTGTGACCATGATATCTACATTTATGTTTCTTAGCTATGTAGAATATATAGTGTTAGAAGGCCCCAAATGGGCATAAAATCAATGTACAATTATGGTCTTGAATAGATAAAGTGGAACTGGAATTTCAGCAAGGCTGGGAAAATTTTGTGCATAATTATGAACTTTTTCCAAAATTCCAGTTTCAGTTTATCTTTATAAGACCATAATTGTACCATTGAACTTCTGCCCATCTGGGCCTTCTAACACCATATGTTCTCCTGGTTGTTTATGTTGTGTCTCCAAATAATTGTGACCATGATGCCTACATCTATGTTTCTCAGCTGTTGTGAGATTAAAAGTCTTCTAAGGAACATTTCGTGTCTATGTGGAACTGCATAGGATCGTCACCAAAGGGGGTTTCAGATCAGAGAAATCCCTTTCACTTAATAATTATGAAGTCATCCATAGTATACTAATTGTTTAAGATTGTAAGTTTCCATTGATGGCCTCAAATTACCAAGCAAAAGGTGTACAAAAGACTTGGCAGCCTCCAGAGCCTTTTGCTTGAATTTCTGCCCATTTGGGCCTTCTAACACCATATGGAATGTGATGTGTTTATAGAAGAGATCAGAATCCACCATCATCACTGCCTCACTGCCTGATGTCGTTGAAGCAGCATCAGACTCCACCATCATCACAATATGATCACTAAACAGGTTTGTATGTCTTCTACTTTTAAGTTGGGTTGTTTCTGTTCTTGTTTTATGAAGTTGGGTGATCCTTTCCAATGTCTCCGCGGTTGAATCCAGTATGCTCATGTATGATCGAAAGCCTACAATGAAGGAAAAGATGGGCTTAGATCCAAAGGATCTAAGCAATTCCTGGCACCCTATTATTGATCCTCATCTACAATTATGCATGTGCATAGTCAAGCCATACACTTCTAAAAGGAACAAGGATAAAATTTACAAAAACCCATCCAAGATATAGAAAATAATAACGAAGTCATAAAAAATAATGAGTTTATCAAAATATGTCCAACGTATCTACATGAAATTCTAAAAAAGTTTCAGTATCTACAATAGCCCTCTGTTAATCACATTTATGCATATGGTCCCAACAAAGTAGTGCACAAACTACACAAAGAAGGCATCGTAGAAACATGATTTCTATTTTTGCCATTGAAGCAATCTCGGCGGCACTAGCTGCCTCTCGAGCCTTGCACAAGTTGCACTCATTTCCTACATCAGGTATAGACGTAGATGGGGTAGATGTAAATGTGGTTTCATCGACCCACAGAAAGTATTGACATCCACTATTTCCCTGCAATACCAAATCTACATTAGTTCTTCCTAAAATGATTATAACTTGTCACATTACTTTTAAACATTAAAATATAATTCCATATATAGACCTTTTTCCTATTTGGGCAACCCCAAAATAGACGCCCAGGATTACTTGTTGTGCATGACGTCTTCAACACACCAAGGCCAACACCACATTAACACATAGGCACATTGACCGAAGCCATCGACGCTATATCGATAAATATTGCACTGTCATTCCAACATAGCATTTTGTTTAGTTGGTTATTTTGTTCATTCATACTCATTATAATTGCAATAAAAAGAAAATACTAATCATGTAGAAAACATCTCAAATCAAATTACAAAATGAATATTGTCAATCACAGTACATGTAAATGCAATGTCCTAACTGCACTTGATGGAAACCATATGCATAGTTTTGATTGGGACTTTTAGTCCTTACCACACATTGAAATGCATGTAAAGGCATCTACAGTTGGGGGAATGTCAAATTGTGATATTTCTATCAAGATTCAAGTGTATAGTTTGACATTCACAAATTGCCTTGTGTTAGCTGCAGTCAACAAACTAATCTCACAAAAATTGTTGATGTTTCGACAATTCCTCTCATTACTTCTTCTCCGCTTGAAACAATTGGGACTACTCGAGAAAGATGAGTAGGCTCTACTATACCCTTTTCCATGTTCACTACATACGCGGATAATTTCTTCTTTGATATCTCCATTCCTCATCATGCTTCGTCCTTGTTATATTTGTGGCCAAAATATTGATATTTAGAGTATACTCACTTTCCCGGGTACTCCCAATTGTATGAATTGGAGTTGAACCATGTGTCACCTACACTCTTGCAAGTCATTTTCGACACATCAATGATTTTTGTGACATGATAAGAAATTTGTGCATGTCAAATTCATGGATGAAATATGGGTCAATGAGTTTGACTCAAAAAACTATGCACTTGAATCTAGATAGCAATATCAGAAGATAATGAAAAGTTTTGGTGAAATTTTAATGGGAGATGTAGTTGGGTATAAAAATGAATGGTCCGTGAAGAACAAAAGAACAAAAGAATGACATCAAGTATTCCAAATGCAAAGATGTAAATAATGCTAGTATTAAACAGTGAGCTCATACACAATGTGTGATGCCCTAGCTTGTAGCCCGTAAGCCATCAAGATATTTCCTCATGAAATGATCATCAATAGGGAGTACCACATAGTAGCAACGGGGAGTATGGCCACATAGTACATACATATACATATACATATGTATACATCCATATACATATACATATACATATACATAAATATACATATATATACATATACATATACGTATATACATATACATATACATATACATATACATATATATACATACATACATATATATATAT
>MU213340.1:389009-410807 GCA_018584345.1 Thuja plicata
GAAAGTCTCAAAATATATATATATATATATATATATATATATATATATATATATATATATATATTCTTAAAAAAAAAGATTGCATTGTTATCAAGTCAAAGGTATTAAAATAATCATAAAATGGAAAATGAAGAAAAACAAAATATCAAATTTGATGTGAATGTAATAACCTAGGTTTGAGCTAAAAGGATTAATCTAACTTTGAGCTAGGTTCAATGTAAAGAGTAGCAAACTTTTTTTTTAAAACGAATCATGTGGCAATAAGATTAAATAAAATAATTACCTTTACAAGAAATAAAAATTCATAAACTAAAAAGTTTGCACCAAATCCATGCAAGATGATTTCTATATATAGAAAAGTCGTTCACAATGAAAGATTAGTGGTCCTACATGGAGATTCTTTTCATCATAAAGAGGAGATACCCAAAACTGTAGAGCTTTTAGAAAAGGTAGACTAACATCAGTTCTTCACATAATTGACTAACACCAGTTAAGATAGAGATGCTATAAACAAAAGCTATGGTATATTTCAAAGTTCATGTCAATTCCAATGGCGTTCAGTATAGTTTTCCTGCCCCTCACACACATAAATAAAGACAACTATACCAAGATACATTGTTTTTGAACAGTCTGGAATCAAGTAAAGCAACTTTTGATCAAATAAAAGCCAATTAAAGATAAATCATATACACGTGTATGAAGCAAATATCTTAGCTTATGAACAAAATTTCTTGAAGTTGATCAAGAACTCAAAATGTGTTCAAAGAAGTCCTCATGGACAGATCAAGTTCGTTGTCAAAAGACAGCAATGCACACACTTACAGCTGTCAGTCAATAAATCAATCACCTTGAGCTATCTCAAGGAATCATTACCCACAAGAGAGCCATATATAAATATACTAGCTGTGGGACATGGTTCATGTGATCAAATCTACCAGTTTATGTTCGCATCATTGCCTAAAAGTTAAAATATAAAAATGGGTCTGGAATATCAGCTTTAATTGTCAACCAGAAGAGACATATTGACCCACAATGGCCAGAGAACAGCTCTACTGTCTTGGAGTCTTGCAAGGGCCCAGGCTACAATGAACAAGTTGGGAGGGGTGGGTAGGCCATTGTGGTCCATCCATCCCAATGTATGTACATTGTATCAACTTCAAGAATCCCATCTTCTGCCAGAGGATTGTGGACCCAGTCTCCTACTACAAAACACCAATTTTTGACCACCCAAATGCATTATCCTCACTTTGGCTAAATCTATGACGCATTAGCTTGTCTGTTCCTCAAGTTTAGGCCACCCTCAATCTCAGATTCCCCCATTTATAAAGAGGATTGTTCTTAAAAGGGATTCTCCTCACATGTGGAATTTTAGGTAGCACAATCTAGAAAAAAAAGCTTTATGGGGCCAGGTAAGATAAACAGAACTAGGATTCTTCTAATGTTCCTATTCCAGAGTCTTAGGCATTTAGCATATATTGGTCACAAGGAAACAAGGAATACAGGTATGGGATGGTGAAAGACTTGGGGAAATCTTTGAACAGAGAATGGAAGTATACGAATAAACTCACAGCTATACTAGAGATAGTTATAGTCCACAGATCATGTGGGCTATATAAGGTGTGTGGATGTGGTCAGTACAGAAGACTGGGGACATTTTAGAGCAGAAAATGGAAGTATATGAATAGTTACAGCTATACAGGAGATAGTTAACAGTCCACAGAAGATGTGGGCAATAGGAGTGTGGGGATGGGGTCAGTACAGAAGACTTGGGGACATTTTAGAACAGAGCATGGAAGTATATGACTAAAGTTACAGCTATACTAGAGATAGTTATAGTCCTCAGAAGATGTGGGGTATATGGGGTGTGGGGATGGGGTCAGCACATTATCTTGAAATAGGGTATAGAAATCGATAAGGCTATTAGATTTGCAGGTACAGTGTTTACATCCCCCAACTCAATTTTCCTTGTCTCTGCATATTCATTAGACTTTAGAAGATGAGTGTTAGGTGTAGTTCCCTAGAAGAATGCCAACATCAGGAGGTCCTCGTACAGCTGTTGCAGACAGAAATCTTCAGGGGTAGAACATGGAGCCACTGAAAGTGACATTTTGTCCAGAGGGTTTAGTTCCGTATTGTTGAAGACGCATGCATTCTCTAGAGAAACAGGCACCAGTACTATCTACACAAGAAACTAATACATTCATTATCCACACACCAACTTTTCTTCAGACAAGAAACTTAATCACATCTCACATGGCTCTTTGGGAAACCCCATAACATCCGAGTAAAAAGGCCTTATAGCAATGTTCTCATATGTCTTTACACACTGTTGCAGCTGTAATTTCATGAGGAAAACTTGTGAAAACCCCAGCACTATTTAAATTCCACCACTTTATACAAAACAAGAGTGTGCGTATGGGCGTGTTATCATGCATGCCTATCTTACTTTTATTCGGATAATTTGGGTGTCCATGATACCCTACCATTTACAAACAAAATGACAATTCCAGAGAGTTCCCTTGAATTCCGTGAATGAAAGTAATAAATAATGATAAACAGCTACAGCTAGCTAAACTAATATATTTCCTCAGTTGACTTTCAGCATATGTGGGATTGACTATTGGCTAGAGAAAGCTATATTAAATATTAAAACTAAAAAAATACTAAAAATTACGCAAAATGTCACCTTCAAATTGGTAAGAGAAATAGGAAATGGACAATTAAATATTTGTATCCATTTCCTAATTATTGTTATTGTGTTACTACTTGAACACAACTGACATACAATGTTCCCACTTACAGTTCGCATAGCTAATTATTATTAAATCCTATCTCACTGAATCCTCAAAAAAATCTTCAGGTAATGGGTGAGATAAGAACATATATACAACTTCAATCAAGCACATTCATTTGCTCATATTAGCAATTGTAATTCTACTATTTGATTTTGATAGTAACAAGAGAATCTTATAGGCCATGGCTGCAATCATCTGATTGGTTGAACAGCAGTAGAGTTGCATGAAATTTTGTGCTTAATATAATCCAGATAATTTGATAAAAAAAAAGTTGGGTTAACGAAGTTATTTTGCTTTCAAACCCGAATTCTCCATCGGGCTAATTCCTTCCAACACAACAAATTTTTAACCCACTAAAATGCATCTCAAAATTTGAGTACATTTTTTCTTAGGTCAACTCCTACATAATTTTAATCACCATGGAAACTAGAGAACTGAGTCAATGCTTGTTGATGATATAAGATTGGGCTCAGAAGCATACCATGGATTCTAAATCTAACAAACAAGCAACAAGCAAAACAAGAGATCTTAGAGTAGAACACAATAGCACAGTTAATAAGATAATAATAACAGACAAAGCAGGAATGCATTCATTCATAATCCTTTTACTTTGTGAGGATTTAAATGCTCTTGCTTTAAGGATAAAAGACACTTGAAAAGAAACACAGATAGCTATACATTATGTTGCATAGAAAGTTTTAAGGTCACTCTTTAAAATGACAAAATCTTCTAGTAACTTACAACTGCAAGGTATACTAAACCTTGCATGGACCAATCTCCTATATTGTTCGAGTGGTTCTACATAATTCTTCTCTTATTCTGAACACTGGAGATCACACGAAATGAGCATAAACAGTAAAGCATTTAAGCCCACTCCCACAAGGGAATGTTGACTTGATAATCACTTGGAAACATATCATTGCAGGAAACTGCTGATGCATCTGAGTATAGATTTCCTCCTGCTTTGGGGAGATGACATGTCTGAGGAAGCAGTTTCTCACTCACACCTTCTTCATCGTCGTCTTCTTCCTCTGCAGGTGAGAGGTCTGACTGATCTGCTTCAAAAATATGGGAAGAATTTACATTGTCTACAAAGGAGGAATGCCCACAATCAATGTGCTGACTGTCTTCATCTAGGACCCCACTGCTATCTGTTCCAGAGCTTAAAATATCTTCGTGTTTGCAGACAGGAGTGAGATTCTTAAGAGAAGCACCTATATCAGATTTCTCAAAAAGTTCAGAATGAAAGGCCAATTGAGAAGAGCCTTTCTTCTCGGCACTCTCCAAATCTTTTGTTTGAATTTTCAGGTCTTGGTCTTTAGAATGCATCTTGTCGGTCAGCAAAACAACCTGATGCAATAGCAAAAATGCATAAGAAACTCAATGGATTTAAAAAGAAAGATAGAAAACAACAATAACATAAAATAAAGAAAGCCATCCAGATCCTGCAAGCTGTAATTATTATATTAATAAAGATAGCAACTGACATATGTACAATTGACACTTTGATTATAATCTACTCTTTCAAGAATGGTCTTCTTCAAAAGCTAAATTAGATGATAGATTTTTCAACTACGAAAAGAAAAATAGTTTTATGTCTTCCTGTGCTGCATAAAACTGATGGGTTTATAAATTTCTTAGTATTTCTTATGCAAATTTAATAAATATGCCAATCAGAACCCGATTTGAAACTTTATGGAGCTAAACTACCTTAAAAATATCATCCTATTTTGTCCTTGTATTTAGATAGGCATTTAAACACACCTCAGCTCTTAACTTCTCTTTTTCTTTGAGAAGGTTATCATAGTCCACCCTCAGAGTTTCATAGAGTGACTTGAGAATATCATAATCCCTTTCCAACTGTTTTGTTTTCCACCTTGCCCGACGATTTTGAAACCAAACTGCAACCTGCCTAGGCTGCAGACCCAAATCCCTGGCTAGCTGTATCTTGCGCTCAGGCTCCAATTTGTTTTCAACCTCAAAGCTTCGTTCCAGAAATTGAACCTGCTCAGCAGTCAACCTTCTCTTCTTTTCCGGTGGATGGAAGCAATCCTCTAGCTCCTCATCTCCAGTTTCTTCTTGCTCCAGTGTAGTGTAAAATGGCCTCTTTGACACATTACCTATGACTTCGCCCAAATTAGCCACAGACCTTGAACCTACAAAGATACAAACAGCATCAAATTAGCTTCCACCAATGGCAATATCCATTGCCTGATTTCACAATATAACACCTAAAATTTTTTGAAAGATAGCTTCTGTAATAATCATCCCTTAGAAAACTTGATCCAAAATGTCACTGGCAGAATCCTCAACATGGCACAAATCCAAGAGAGCTTGAATAGCATATACTCACAACCAAAGCCTTACAAAATAAATACTAAAAGATCCAAAACCGTTATCATGGACAAGAGAAATACCAATAGAGGCCCATTCTTATGAACATGGTATTGACAGCCTAATGTAAACAAAGGCCGAGCATCTTTACAAATGATAATGCCCCATATTCATGGTACCCTGAACGAAGGATTGGGTATGTAAATGTGAAGGTAGTATTCATTCTCAAGTGCTTTGATGTAATAAGAGTGGGATAAGTGATAACAATTGGTCCCAAGCTTCAACAGGTCAAAATAAATAAATAAAAATGGTTTGCTGTACATGGCTTGGACTTCAACCTGGTGACCTTAAGAATATAAATTGATTTCGACTCTGCAAAACTTTCTGGAAAACATAAACAAGATCCAGACAAGGAGTTGAATTAAGGCCTATTCAACTTTCAAACCAACCAACTCAGACCACAAGACTAGTTCTATGATAGTTAATAACTTAATTATTTGATGTAATATTTTTTGTTATTAATACTTCAATGTAATAATAAAAATCAACAATAACTTAGCAAACAGTTGACTGTATTTGCTTTCCAACTGAGCCTAATCTAAACATGGGCGTCCTATTCTACAACAGTTGGGAAGGGAATTGGAATTGGACATCAACATAAACATGGCCAGCAACAAGTAAAAACACTGAAACTACACAGAATTCAATTTCCTTTTATACCCAGATCTTGCCATTTTCTAGAACTATTTCAATTGAAGCGTTAAACCCACACCAACAAACACAATAATATTAAAATATGTCAGCTGAAGACTGAATTTTGAGTCTTCTAAACTAAGGAAGATCCATCTAAAAGCAATGGGATAGTATAAACGATTACAAGTACAAATAGAAGAAGTCAGAACTCTGCAATGTAATAAAAAATCAATTACTACTTTTAAGTTCAGAAATAAGATGGAATATGTTACCCAAAGTAACAATAAAACATTTTGATTTTTAAAAACTTATGAAACATCCAACTAATAATCTGTTATAAATAGAAATTCAATGCACATGTACAGATAATAGAAATTCAATGAACATGACCTCTGTACAGTGTAATAAAGAGACAACAAAAAGAACGTGAGATTTAGCCAAGGAAAACAACTATCAATGCCTTGTTGCGTACCTTCCAAAACACCTGATTTTTCGGATATGTTCGTCGGCACAAATTATGACATGCTTAATTTTTAGAATTGAATACAAACTTCATCGCTCAGCTGATACAGCACTTGGTAAAGAACAGAAAAATGAAAAACATGACGTCTGTCACAGACTCCTAATAAAAACAAATCTTAGGCTTACAAAAATTACTAACAATGTTCTATTCAAAACCTCCCTAAATACCCCTTTTTATCAGAACAAGGCATGTCTGTATTGTAGAATTGAATAAAAAAATTTACCACTCAACTCATACACAAATTTAGCAAGACTAGAGAAGCTATAAAAATTGCCTCTCTTGTACAATTACAATAGGATCTGATTTTTAGAAAAGAAAACTAATATCTGTGTTTTTTTAACAGCTCCTAAATTAGATATATAGGATTGAAGATGCAGAGCATGACGCCTACTTTTACAGAACTTCACCAATCAGCTAATTCGGACATGTTAGCATCAACATAAACATTAACGCTGAAGGACACTCGTAATAAGAACAATATGAACTCTAGGGGCCAAATAGTTCCAATATTCTTTTCAACATCCCTTAATTGCTGATTTATTAGATACATGATTAAAAACACAAATCATGGCACCTTACTTTTTAACAATTAGAGAGAAAAATCGCCACTCATCTAGTACAGTACTTCAGAACGACCATACAACCGTAGATATGGCCTCTGCAATACACCCCATAACAAGATCTGAAGCTAAGATTTTTTTTTAATAAGTACTACCAATTTTTTAAAGACCTCGTCGATAGCTTGATCTTTTAGATAGGATTTAAAGTCCTAAGCAAGGCATATCCAGTAATCAGAATTGAATGACACATTCCACCAATCAACTACCACAAAACTTCAGAAAAACTAGAAAAATCTACAAGCATGATCTCCGCAATTCACTGGTAACAAAAGCAATCTAAAATTTAAACAAATCCAATACCAAAAGCTCCCTAAACAGTTGATCTTCTATATACGAGAAACAGCACAAAAAAATGGCATACCCAACTTTTAAAAGTGAATTACGAAAAAAACACCAATTCACAAATACACAATTGCAGAAAGAGAGAGAAAATGAAAAACTATTTGATGTAGAACTGCAAAGAAAAGATTGATGTAATAAAAGGCATATGTAATATATATTGAAGTTAGGAATGGTAAGAACTTACCATTGAAAACAGGAGAGGCAAGCAGAGCTTCCAATGCATCTGAAGAGCAAGGGATCCTCTGGTCATTCCCCATGACAATCACATTGGATCCACCATACATTCTCCCCCCAGACATGATCATCTCCTTACCCGAAAACTATTTCACACAGTAACATAAATTTTGCCCAAACCCAACACCAGCAAAGACAACAAGGTGAAGAACTATTATAAAAACATTTTATGGCGGAAAAAACTGGTGCTCCACAGAGCTCTCATCCTAAACACCAACCAGCAGACCACCAGTTCCATCATTCAGAGCCCTCTTTACCCAATTAAGGGAGCTTGTTTTGAGAATTTTTTTCAGGGCAAACTTCAGCCTGAAAAAAATTCTGCAGGATTTGAACTCTGAATGCTCTGAAAACTAGAAAGACTGTTCTATCCAGAGAAGAAAGAAGAGGAGTTGGGGAGCCTTTTGAGGAGGTGTTTAGAGGAGCCGGGCGGCATCTGGCTTTGAGGGAATCCTCACATGATGATGGCAGTGGTACCCATATGAATGGATGCCCTCGTCTCTTTCCTTATGGCCCCATCAGTCTAAATTGACCCAATCAATACTTCCGATCGATTTACTTGTGGGGTTTCCTGCCTTGTTCTTGTTTTTCCCAGGGGATGAAAAGGGCATGTCTTGGGCAAGTTGAAGAGGCAGGCATTGTGGGTGTAACTTATCTTGGACTCTTCCACAGCTTTGCATTGTGAGAGTAACTTGCCTTGGACTCTTTCACAGCATTGCACTAGATTGTCGTAATAACAGGTTTTCTCGATTTGTTACAGAACGTTTATTATTACTATTATTTCTATTATAGGATTTGAGCAATGTTTGCCATAGTAAGTGTTGAAGAGAAGGCCTAGGATATTATTTGCTATGGTGAGTTACAGCGAGGAAGAGGAGGACGGGACTGTATTGACATGATCGTTATATTAGATTTAAGGTTGAGTACAGTCATCTTTTATATTTCAATTATTGTTCATGTGACAAAAAAAAATATCTTGTAGACTAATAGTTTCTTATATTTAAGACAAGTTAGTAATTAGATCAATTGTACATATTTACTGGCACCAATAGCTTAAATTGGGGAATTTGTACATAAGTATTGGATCAATTATGCAAATATTTTGATTGTAAATGTGAATGAGGGGTAATAGAGAATATACTTCGGACGACAATTTGAAATGATCACCTTTTGACCCTTGTGTGCATAATGGATATGACAACATATGTATTTACTGTCATTAAGCCAAAACAATAGCTATAAGCAGTTAAGTAGATACAAAGATAACCAAAAGAAATCATTGAAATTTGATGTACTGTTTAGGAGCTAAAGGTGCACGAAGTTAGCTATAATGACTAATGGAACTCTTCCTTGAATCATTTTTTTTCAAAAGGATAAATCTCAATATTTCTTGTATCTTCATAACTTATTAATAGTTAATTATTAAATTTTTGAAGTTAAATATTGTTTCAAAATTATAATATTTAATATATTCACATATAACCGAAATTATTAATCTAAATATTTTTATTCAATTCACTTATACAAAATAGTGAGCATGTAAAAGGATTAGGGGAAAGGATCTAGCCCATCTTCCAAATAACGTTCACCCCTTGCCCACTAAAAAATAATACATAATAATTAAAAGCCTAATAAAATATCCCACATGTATCAACGGTCACCCACTTGTACATCCAATAGTTAAAATTTGACTTTATAATTAAAAAATACATGATAATTAAAAGCCACTAAAATATTCTACATGTATCAATTGTTGCCTACTTGTACATCTAATATGACCATTTTTTGATCTGTGTGCACGTAACAAATCATCTCTCATTGAATGTAAGTACCCACAAGTTAAAATAATAGATTTAAACTCTTAAGTCACATAAGAAGAAATCCTTGAAATATCAATGTCATATTTTTATATTGGACATATTCATTAAGGTTGTCATATTAAATGATGTTCTCAAGATATTGTCTACTTGAGTGAAGGAAGTGATGTTATAAATAATTGCCGACTTGTACATCTAATATGACAACTTGTTGATCTTTGTACACGTAACAAATCCTCTTGCATTTGATGTAACTACCCATAAGTTAAAATAATAGATTTATCTCTTAAGTCGCATAAGAAGAAACCAAAAAAAAAACCACATCAATGTCTTGTATTTATATTTGAAATATTCATTAATCTTTGTCATATTAAAGAGTGGTCTCAATATAAGGAAGTGATAGTGTACTTCGTTCACATTTAGCTTTTTGAAGATATCAATATTAGCTTTTTAAACTTGAAGTTATAAGTAAATCTAATGAAGTTGATATCTCATTTGAGAAAAACATGGATCAAATTTGTGTTGTTCATTTTATATTAATGATAAGTTTAAAGTGTTTAAGTTGGAGTAATACTACAATGGGCTTTGATCATTTTTGCACTCATGAAACAAATCCCTTTGTTTTTAAAATTCAAATCTTTATATAGAGTTGACTTTACTTCTATTTGTGATCGCTGTGTGAAAATGTTTTATTTGATCTTAAATGTTGTATTTAAAGGAATAATCCTCCTTCATTTTAGATCATTGACACATATATAGATCTTTTGCATTCTACAACTATCACTTACACATCATTTTTTCATATCAAAGTAGTTGTGTACACATAATCATCTAGAACATCTCGTGGGTATGAAAGCATTGTCCTTGATCATTTGAATGGAAGTTCTTACATAATTTCACACACACAAAAAAATCTCTACCATGTACAAATCAAAAAGTAGGAGAACCACTTTTTAAAATGTTGGAACAATTTAAGAATATTGAAGTGACCTAAAAGTGACAATATAAATATTAATATTTGCAAGGTAAATCAAATCTACTTCCAAAATTTAATGCATAATCACATAAAGAATTCAAATCAATCAATAAATTATTAATTAATTCTACAACATTCATCTAAAGACCAATGACATGCATATAAAAATAATGAATCATCATCCAACATCTATCACACTATCTAATTAATTTTTTATTGATTTATTTAATTTTAAAAATCTTTAATTTTTTATTATTTCCAACTTTATTTACCCTCCAAAGGAAATTTATTCTCCCTTTACTTTCAAAAAGTAATATTTTATTCCTTTCAAAGTAAAAAGAACCAAATCCTAGCAAATATTTTACCCCTCTATTATCCAGCACCTTCTCAAAAGTCATCTAAGGCAAGAAAAGACGAATTAGGGATATACCATAGAGATTGCATGGATTACTAACACTAGAAGGAAATGCGTTGGATATTGAAAAACAAGGATTATTTGAACATTGATGGAAGTTGACTAGTTTTGTTTGTTTTACTTTCTATATATGTGATGAAAATAATGGATTATATTAATATTGTTATCGGTGTTTTTATATAAGTTATAATATGATTAAAATATATATTTGAATTAGGATATATTAGATTAAATTATTATAAATAAAAGACAAACAATTTAATGTATTATAATAGATTAAATTATTATAAATAAAAGACAAACAGTTTAATGTATTTTTATAAGTGAGCATTTTTAGATTGTAAGGAGCATGACCTTGTGTCATATTATATTGATTTAGGGGACTCTCCTAACACACTCAAAACACGTGTTTTCTTTATACCATATGAGAGTTACTCCACCCAACATTCACACATAGCATAACAATGAGAATAAATCATGAAATTGCAAGAAATAACTTGTCTTCTTTTTCTCAATAAAATGAAATTTTACGCATGCTCTTATATTTCAATAAAATGAAATACACTTGAATTCAATTACAAAATATTAGTCATTGAGGCTTTACAAATTTGTAAGATGGATCTACAAGCTATTCTTCTACACTCATTCCTACTCATCTTTATCTATTAAGAGAAGAACTCAATTACGATTGAATAACCTCTAGCCCAAGCCTCCCTTTTATAGAATCCTCGTGTCTCTTGGAAATCCCACTCCCTCTCTTGATGAACAACAAAAGGCTATCTATAAAAGCAACACATAGCCAATAGATGACCTTTCAACTTCCCCAAGAGGCCACCTAAAGAGATCAATTTTCAATTTTCCCAAGCGGGTGCCTAAAAAGGCGAGTTTTCCCATTTTATGTAACCATTCACTAAATATGAGTGCAAGACTCTTCCCATTCCTTGTTCACATGTCAAGAAGGGTATTTATATGATTTTAGCATTATAAAAGATAGACAAAGGTGTCCCTTATTGAGAAATACAATTGTCTTTACATACATGCCACAAGTATTAAATATTTTCAACCTCCTATGTCATTTTGGACACTTTCTTAGGTACATGAAGACCTATATATGCTTTCATTTATCATTTAATCACATAACCTTAATAGAAAAGGAAAATAACATTTTTTTTTGGGTGATGTAAGATTTCTTGTGGACTCAAGTGCTCCCGCATTAGACATGTCGAGTTGTAAAAATTTGTGAGTAGGACTCACAAAATGGAGTGGAGTAGTTGGACTACTCTTTCAAGTTATAAACAACGTGCAACAAAATCCATAGCTAATTAGATAGATACAACTTCTTCCTCTACCTCTTCCAACACTTAGTTGGGACACTTGCCAACCTCCTCCACCCAGTGTGTGTTGACATGTGTTTGTCATTGATATCAAATTGTGAGTATGGTTGCCATTACTTTTCTAGAAGGTTGGGAAATATACTTAGGCATTTGAATGTATAGTTATTCAAGAGATTATATAGTGATTGTCTCTAATAAATATGTCTTCTCATCATCAACTTGATCTAAATTGGTACAAAGGCAAATTCGTTAAAGTTTGTAACTAAGATCTTGCAATGTAAGTTTTTGCGTCCTGTAACTATGGCAATTGGAACTAGTAATAGGAAGCAGTTACAACAACATGAGCTTTGATTATCACTATAAATAATGTAGTTTCAAATGTTAATAACCTTATATATTAAAGTGATCTTTTTAATTGTGTCTAAAGTTGAGATGTACACTTTGATGTATGTGGGTATGATGTTCTAGTTTTCATATTTTTGAATAATAATGGCTAGTTGTTGAGGCAAAAGTTTGACAGGCGATTGTCAGTTCAGTTTCGTGGATAACATATAGTTCTAACTGCTTAATGAAGGTTGAAAAATGATGATTCTTTTTTGATGATGGTTGGATTGTGTATTGAAAGTGCAAATATGTCTTCTGCAGACTACATGAATTTAATAGTATGTTAATATTTAATTATACAGATTGAATAGCATGGCTTTACTATTGCAAAGATAAGGAGTTAATGAGGGTTTCAATGATCGTGATTGAGAAACTTGGTTGGAGGACAATTTGATATGATAGGAGTGTGAATGTTAGAGTTGTGTTCTTTTTTTTATTAGGGGAAAATTGGTTTTATAGGGACTAGAAACCCAAGTTACAAACAGAAAACAAACACTATGTTCTCAAGATGAAATTAGTAAACAAACAGATATGACCCAAATGCCAAAAAAACAAAAAAAATAGGGGATCACAGACCCTAGACCTAACTACAAAATCTTAACCAGATTATCATGTTTCCTAGTGATATTCTCACTAATATCCTTAAATTTACTAAGTATGTTATTTAAAGGGGTCATGCCCTTACTCTTACTCCTCAATCTTGTAGCATGTCCTATTATGGAGGAATTAGTCTCAGTCTCAACCTTGACATCCTTCTCCTTGGTCCTCTCTCTATACCTTTTATTTACCTATGTGTCCTCCTTGTTGTACATCTTTATAGCTTTGACACTGCTAGAAGGAGAGATGGTCTTGTCCTTTAAAATATTATGAACTGCCATTGCTTGCACATTCAATTTCCTCAAACCCTCACTAGTATCCTTCATAGTAGTTTTTCTAATGACCACTGCAATATTCAACTTTTCCTGAGTCACCCTAATAGGTTCCTCAAGTTTTTTGATTTTATATTCATGGTCTTGCTTGAGGTCATTGATACATTTAGCCAAAGATTGAGTGCTAGCCAAAATGCTATATAATTTCTAAACTGAAGGCGAGTTGTTCTTTAGAGCATTATCTCATAAATGATCCACTCAAATACAGCCTCCTGGTCCTACATGAGACTCTTCACCCTAGTGTTAATAGAAGAATTTTCTAATATTAACGAACCTTTTTCCAGTGGTGTTTCCTTTCCCAGGTTCTTAGGAGTGTCCTCATCCATTCCATTCTCCTCATTGTCAACATTTTGTAAAATAGGAGACCTTTGTCTAGAAGGTGGAGAAGCTTAAAAACCGTGTGGTCATTTTTGTGGTCTTAGAGGAAGGCCCAAAAAAAACCTTTCCTTTCTACTTCGTCCCACCAAAATTAGCCTTCCCTTTTATTTTACCCTCATAAGGATCCAAGGAATTAGGAATAACCTCTACCGAGGGATGATAATCTAAGTCCTCATCTTCCAATGACACAACTTTCTTCCTCCAAGAGGAATAGAGTTTAGAACTACCCGATTGAGAGGTCGCCTTACAACTGGGTTTATAAATGTGAAAAACCTCATTTTTTTCAGAGTCAATATCTGCACACCTTAAATTTGTGTCCCTATAATGAACCCTTATGTTTTTCTTGAATTCAATTTCATTTTTAGTGGGGAATCTTTCCACATAAAGGATTTTGGCATGTTCCATTATCAACAAAAATGAGACCTCGTAAAGGATTGTGACTGAGGGTTTCTTTCTATGGGAAACAATACTATGATTGAGTGAAGAAACCAGATAAAACATTATAGAAATGACCTTATCATGGTGAAAATAGTTTAGAATGACGAAATGGTAGCTGAAAATACCCCCAAATTTCCCATCAAGAGTTAGGTAGTGCATAATTCCTCCATGAAGTTTGGCCAAGGCTTGGGAAGGGAAATTCTCTCGATACCACCGTATGTTCTCTTGTGAGCCTTGTCTCTTTCACCAGGTAGAAAGAAAAAATCCATTGCTTCATTTGCAGACTTTTTTTCCCTGTAAAATTTGGTACCTTCAATAAGGGTGTTGTTGACTTTAGCGATGAGTTTTTCATTTATAACCAAATCCAACCCATGCACATGCAGAACATCATCCTTCCAACCCTCTACAAAGGCTTTAGTGACTAGGGTATCGACATGATGAAGTCTTTCCATATACCCATTAAGGCCCTCTACAACAATAGAACTCTAGACCGACTCCTTGTTTTATCATATGTCATAAACAATCAGCTATGTTCTATTTCTATCCCCTCCCATAGCTCTAGTATCAAAACCCTGGTGAACCAAGCAAAAATGAATGCAAAATGATACAAAAAATCATCTTTAAGGGGAGTAAAGAGGTCATCTTGCCTCTGTTCTCTCGCACGTATGTGAGCATCATTACCAAGGCTTGAAATAACTCATCACCCATCTTTATAATTATGAAGGTGTAGACACAAAATCATTGGGATATGATTATTTTGATCCCAATCCAATCTTTGATGGGCATTGACACCCAAGTTGGCTAGGTGATCTACTATATAGCTCCCCTCACGATAAATGTGAGGGATAAAATACACCTCAAACCCTACCAATAAATCTAAGATAACATTTATAATAGCCTTAATGGTCAAGCTAGGGGGGAGTCCCCTTTGACGCGGTTAATAATATTCAAGGTGTTTCTCTCTAACCAGACCTTAGTCAGACCATAATCTTGAGCCATCTTTAAGCCTAGGTAAACAACTATAGCCTTAAAATAAGGATTTATCTGAGTCCCCTAAGGGAGTGTCATTGTCAAGACAAGTCTATCTATATGATCACGCACCACTCCCCCACAACCTGCAAGTCCAGGATTGCCTTTCATTGCCCCATCAGTGTTGATCTTAAACCATCCCCAAGGAGGAGGCTTCCACTTGATATTTTCCCTTTCATTCTTTTGTTTAGTTAAGGGTTTAGTGATATCCGAATCTAAGTTCCAAGCTTGAGAAATGTTCCACTTGTTAGGAGAAATAAGTAAGGGGGACCAAAACCATAATATTTTTTCAAATGACCTCAAAATTATCCTTAATAGCCATTTGAATTTTATGAGCCATCACTTCCTTAGAACATATCTTATCTCTGAACACTTGTTTATTTCTCTCCTTCCACTACCCTCATGCAATATGAGGTAGCATAAGATCCCAGAGAGAAATCAAAGAGTGGTTTTGAGAGGGAAACCTCCATTGCAACTAGAATTCCACAAAGGAGTTCAGAAATATCCAAGATGTGGACCAAAGTATGAAGAAGAAGGACCAAACCTCCCTTGCAAAATCATAAGTGGACAAGATATGGAAAGCATTTTCAACATCCTTTAAGCATAAAAAAATAGCAATTAGGAAGAGATATACCTCTCTTGCAAAGATTATCAAGAGTGAGAATTCTATTTTGAATCTGAAGCCAAAAGAAAATATTAATTATGGGAAGCGGGTTTGAATTATACACCAAAGACCAAAAAGGCCTGGGAAAAGGAAGTTTGATTTTCTTCCAGAAAGCCATTGAGACCGAGAAAATTTCATCTACGAAAGGGAACCAGACTAATTTATCTTCCAACAAAGAACAAGGATATGAGAATGAGTCAACATGTCTTGAAGAGGGCCAAGGGATGGTTTCACATCCCTTAAATTAACCCAAGTGAAGTCAAGCATGTATTCATAAACAAAGCACCCAAACCTTCTAACACAATCAACTTTGAAAAGCACAAACTCCGGAACCAAATTCAAAGGAGCATGACCCAACCACTAGTCTTCCCAAAACCGAATCTTCCTTCCATTTCCAAATGACCAACGCACTCCCTAAAGAAGGAGATCCTTTGTACTTGATATATATATTTCCACAAGGTAGAGAACATCCCCATAGCTCTTCTATTAGTCATAAATTCCATAATGTGAGGATAGTCATTTAGGTATTTATCCTGAATAATCTTGGACCAATCATTGTTAACAGTAATGCTTCTCTAGAGATATTTGGACAAAAGGGCCCTATTGAAAACTTTGGTCGTACAGATGGCCAAGCCCCCTAGATTCTAAGCATACAATCTTGATACCAGAAAAATAGATGCAATCTATTTTTGGTCTCATAACCCGACCACAAGAAATTCCTTTGAATTTTCTCTAGTTTAACAAAAAAATTATTTGGAACATTGAATATTCTCATAGCATAGACTGATTAATTTTGTAATGAATCTTTAATCAATTGAATCTTACTAGCCTGTGAGAGTAGAGATCCCTTCCACCTAGTAATCTTAGCTTGAAATTTCTCTATCAATTTTCCCCAAAAAGTCATCGGGGCTTCATAGTCACAAAGAGGAAAACCTAGATAGGTTAATGGAAAGGCCTCAAATTTGTAACCGAAGATCCTTGCAATTCTTTGTTGTTGGCTATTTGTTACTAGTAGATGTATAAGGAGATTATGAATGTTCATTTTTATTGCTATAGTTAAAAGCAGTGTATTTAATGTTATGCATTGAAACCGAGTAACCTTATGTACTTTGATTATTTTCTACATAATGTATTGTATAATGGGTGGGTTCTCCTAGTTTAAGTTAGTGATCATACTTCTATTGAAGCATAAATATTGTAACTAGTGAGGTTGCTAGTGAGGCTTAATAAAGTTCTTTCTCATAGTATTTTTTACCCTTCAAGGGTTATCCACTCAAACACTTGTGTTATGTGCCATACATATATGATGCTTGTGTTTAGTTGATGAATATATTACTTTGATGCTACTGATTTTTAATTCACTAGTCAGTCATGATATGTGATATAATTTTTGGTCATTCTATTAAATAATTAATTTGAGAAAAGAAGTGTTTTATAGACCATTGATTCACCCCCTCACCCTCTAAATGGTATGGAGTATTCCAATAATTAGTATCAGAGCACAAGTTCCTTGTAGAGGTTTAACAACCTAAGGTTGAACTTGGAAGTGGAATACTTGTAGTCATGGCACAAGAAGGGTCATTAGTTGCAAAAGCACCTCTATTTTATGAAAATGGCTTTTTTTTTGGAAATTTAGAGTGCAAGCCTACTTATTTTCTCTAGGATTTGATGTATGGAGTTCAATTATCAATGGTTATAATGTTCTCTTTTTATGGTGGTTCTACATTGTCCACAACATTTGGTGGATGGTTTGTATGGTTCAATCCTATATGGAGTGTGTTTGTTTATATTTCGGTCCCAAATGTTGGTATATAATGTGTTCATCATGTATGTTGGAACCGATGGGTTTGGATATGGTGTTGTGTGTTGGCATGTGTGAGATAAGGTGTATTGGTTGAGATGGTCCACATTCCATTCCTTACCACCATGGGAATGTCTTGGTGCGACCTATTTCAAATTGTGTTTGGTCGATATGGTTCATGACATCAAGATGTATAAGAAGGGTGAGGATTCTTGTTTCTAATGTGGGTTATGTTTTTCTTGTATGTGAAATGATTGTGAATATATTTCTAGAGATCTATGTGTTGTTGATTGTGCAAGTGGCAAATTTTTGGTGAAAGTGATCTCAATGGTGGATTAAATTTTGTTTTAAATACTTTGGAAGTGAGCCTCTTTGTATTGGCAAGCCTCTTTGTATTGATAGTGACCTTTTTCATATTTAAGGGTAGGTAGTCCAACTAGTAGTGAGTCTTACCAGTAGTGATCACAACCAACAATGAGCCTCTGTACAAATCACCTTAACTAATGTCACCTTACCCTATTTTTATATTTCATGAGAATTAGCTTCTTCGTGGTTTTTCCTAGTTTGAGTTTTCCATATAAATCTTGGTGTTCTTCATGTCGATGTTCCTGTGTTTACATGTTTACATTTTTGTGGATGTTTTATGTGCTTAACCGATAAATTAGAAGTTGTTACTATTGATGTTTAATATTTTACCAATAGAAAAAGTTTTGTAAAGTGTGTGGGAAAATTGATTCACCCCCCTCTCAGTTATTCAACCTGTTCAATATTCTATAGCTTCAAAAGTACTAATATGTCAAACACTCAACCTTACTTCTTTCAGACCAACAAATATACTTGAACATGTCATCAACAAATACTTTCGAACACAAGTGTAAGAGAAAACACCTCTGGATGTAACGACCCACTAGGGAACTCGAGAGGAAATACTATTCTAACCCAAAGAGTGGTGCAATATATATATTTTTAAAATACAAATGAAAAATCTCTAAGATAGATGCATTATTAAATTGACATTAATATCTTATTCATTCACCAAGTATACAAGTTGAAAGTAGAAGTAACAATATATTTAAAGAATGCAATAATGAACTTTCTTAACATAAACCCTCTCAAGATTCCCTATCATCACTACTAGAAGCAACAACTAAAACATAATAATCATTCATCACTCAGTATTTAAATGCGACATGAGAAGCACCATATCATTCATTAGCTCCATTTTAAAGTTCCAATACTAATGATCCTAAGATATTTCCTTCTTCAACATTCATAATAATAAGCATTTAAGACATTCACTATATCTTTCACTAACACATTCATTTCCTTCCTAATCAATGACATGAATCCAAATAACCTTATTTGTCATCTTTAATTTTCTTGTTAAGAGTGCAATCATAAGTAACCTCTCACATCATTAACCGCATAGATAGAATGTCTAATAAGTGATTAAGTTGAATTAGCTGTACATTTCAATTTAAACCATACATTCTCAAGATTGTCTATCAACATCATATCCTACTAAATGTTACACACACACACACACACACACACACACACACACACACACATTAGAGTTGATGAAAAACTATCAACCCTATAACTCCCAAGAATCACTTGCATGCAAACACCTGTCACAAAAAGATAGAAGCAAAAGTTATGGAGGCCAAAAACAACATATCTATAAAAGAGGAAACATCCTCAATTGATTCAATAAAAATGGAATGGAATTATAAAATAATTAATAATTACAAAGAGATCAATCCTTATAAAGGAGATTGAACACCCAGAAGGTGGAGGAACCTAGGTTGCATGATAATAATTAATAAATAATTAATTATTAGATGCCTAAAGTTTAGCTTAAGTGAACTAGAGATAAAAAGTGACTTAATAATTAAATCAATAATGATTTAATAAATAAGTGAAAATACCTTTTTACTCTAACACCCCCCTTATGATAAACTTAGGGAGAAGCTAAAAACTTACAAATAACTACCGAAAGCAGGAAAATGGGTCCCTGCAACAAGGCTTGATCAGGTACCCAAGTACAAAACATCTCTATAAAGAGGAGAAAATGGAGAAAACCCAGTGGGAAAAACCCCTATCCAAAAAGAAATGAAGACTAGTGAAGGACTGAAGAAGCTTCCAACTAGATAATGTCCTAGAAGAATAGGAACAAAGGAAGAACATGTAGAACACCTCTGAAGCATGAAGCTGCAAACACTGTTGAAGAATAACTGTTGGAACCTCCACTGTAATAGAACATGATCAGGTAGAGAAGACTGTAAATAAATTATGAAGAGTTGATCAATTGAAGATGGAAGGATGCCTCCAAATAGGAATGAAAGAGTGTCCATATGGTAAATGATCCATCTCACCAAAATGCATAGGTGCCTAGCCACTGCATTTGCCTAGTACATAGAAACAAATAGTGAAAACATAGATCACTCCATCAAACCAAGGAAGCATTAGAACCAATAGGAGATAACCCCCATAATACTAAGCAGGGAGAGGCATTACAGGTACACTGAGACAGGATGCAAAGAATAATTGCATGATGAAGAACGTACAGACACATATAAATGATGGTGTCATGGAAGGAGCACTCTCTTGACACACATCATTAGGTTAATGTCGTGAAAGGAACACACACTTGACAAAGGTAGATGACAAACAAAATAAACATCAAACCCCCTATGGAACTTTATAATATAGCGTGAGTACAATCAAGCACAAAATGTGCAGGATCTGAAGCATGCATCAGATGACACTTTATTTCAGTGCGTTTGCAAAAAATGAAATGTGATATAAATAGATGTCTACAATATCCAGGAATGACAAAAAGTTGTAGAAACATGAAGAAAAACTAAAAATAAGTCATTCCGTGCACAAAAAACTATCCCAGGACCTGAAACATCCAAGATATTCACTAGATTGCAAAAAAGAAAAAAAAACTAAATAAAATATATCTGGAGCAAAATTTGGGTGTGAGACCCATGAAATAAGATAGAGTACTGAACCAACTTTCCAACGCCATGCGAAAGTCAAAAAATAGAGTTTGGATGAGCGAGATATGGCTTCTAGAGTGTAAAAAGGAACCCTAAATTTGAATGGAAACAAACCTAAAAGATGGAAAAATTAGAAAATCTAACCTCTAGATTTGGATATATCTCAGAAAGAGCTTTTAGACGATATAAGATAGGTCAAAATTTGATATCGTATGCGCAAGATATGAGCAAAAAACCACAAGGTGCTCATTATGAAAAAAAGGCAAGTTGTATGACGGGTTGGTGGCCGTCAAATTTAACCTAGATCTTAGACCTGCAGTTGCTGACATCAGCAAAACAAAAAATGAGGCGGTGTGAAAATTGAGGCATTTTTTTGCCTTGAAAAGTGCGCCAAGGTCATGCATGCAAAAAGAGGGCCCAGATTTAAACTGTGTCTAAATTGGACGTGCCTTATATGAAAATAGGGGTTTTGTGGCATTTTGAACATGATTGTGAGGTTGGTTTGTGCCCATAGTGCTCCGAAAGCTATCTCCACCCAAAATCCACACAACTTTTCACAAAAAACCTCTAAAAACCACAGATCTGAAGAACAAGGCCAAATCTTTCATGAAGAGAACATGGGCATGAAGATGTGAAGCTCTGATACCATATTGGAGTTGATGAAAAAATATCAACCCTATAGCTCTGATACCACATTGGAGTTGATGAAAAACTCAACCCCACAACTCCCAAGAATCACTTATATGCAAACACCTGTCACAGAAAGAGAGAAGCAAAAGCTATGGAAGCCAGAAATAACATATTTGTGAAAGAGGAAACATCCTCAATTGATTCAATAATAATGGAATGGGATAAAAAAATAATTAATAATTACAAAGAGATCAATCCTTATAAAGGAGATCAAAAACCGAGAAGGTGGAGAAACCTAGGTTACATTATAATAATTAATAAAGAATTAATTATTATATGCCTAAAGTTTAGCTTAAGTGGACTAGAGATAAAAAGTGAATTAATAATTAAATCAATAATGATTTAATAAATAAGTGAAAATACCTTTTTACTCTGACAATATATATATATATATATA
>MU213340.1:410862-425937 GCA_018584345.1 Thuja plicata
TATATATATATATATATATTGGAGTTGATGAAAAACTATCAACCCTACAACTCCCAAGAATCACCTGCATGCAAACACCTGTCACAGAAAGAGAGAAACAAAAGTTATGGAGGCAAAAAATAACAGATCTGTGAAAGTGGAAACATCCTCAATTGATTCAATAAAAATGGAATGGAATTACAAAATAATTAATAATTACAAAGAGATCAATCCTTACAAAGGAGATCGAAACCTAGAACATAGAGAAACCTAGGTTGCATGATAATAATTAATAAAGAATTAATTATTATATGCCTAAAGTTTAGCTTAAGTGAACTAGAGATAAAAAAAATGACTTAATAATTAAATCAATAATGATTTAATAATTAAATCGGTAATGATTTAGTAATTAAATCAGTAATGATTTAGTAATTAAATCAATAATGATTTAATAATTAAATTAATAATGATTTAATTAATAAGTGAAAAGGTGACTTAATAATTAAATCAATAATGATTTAATAAATAAGTGAAAATACCTTTTTACTCTAACACCCCCTTAAGCTAAACTTAGGGAGAAGCTAAAAACTTAGAAATAGCTACTAAAAGTAGGAAAATGGGTCCCGACAACAAGGTCTGATCAGGTACCCAAGTACAAAAAATCTTTGTAAAGAAGAGAAAATGGAGAAAACCTAATGGGAAAAACCCCTCTCCAAAAAGAGATGAAGACCAGTGAAGGACTGAAGAAGCCTCCAACTAGATAATGTCCCAGAAGAATAGGAACAAAGGAAGAACATGTAGAACACCTCTGAAGCATGAAGCTACAAACACTGTCAAAGAATAACTGTTGGAACCTCCACTATAATATAACATGATCAGGTAGAGAAGAATGTAAACAAATTATGGAGAGCATCAATCTAATATGGAAGGATGCCTCCAAAATAGGAATGAAAGAGTGTCCATATGGTAAATGATCCATCTCACCGAAATGCATAGGTACCTAGCCACTGCATCCGCCTAGTACATAGAAATAAATATTGAATACATAGATCACTTCATCAAACCAAGGAAGCATTAGAACCAATAGGAGATACCCCCCATAATGCTAAGTAGGGAGAGGCATGACAGGTACACTGAAGCAGGCTACCAAGAATAACTGCATGATAAAGAAAGTACAGATACATATAAATGATGGTGTTGTGGAAGGATCACTCTCTTGACACACATCATTAGGATAATTTCATGGAAGAAACACTCACTTGAAAAAGGTAGATGATAAACAAAACAAACATCAAACCCCCCTATGGAACTTTATAATATAGCGCGAGTAAAATCAAGCACAAAATGTGCAGGATCCGAAGCATGCATCATATGACACTTTATTTTAGTGCATTTGCAAAAAAAGAATTGTGATAGAAATAGATGTCTATAATATCCAGGAATGACAAAAAGATGTAGAAACATGAAGAACAACTAAAAATAAGTCATTCCATGCACAAAAAATGATCCCAGGACCTGAAACATCCAAGATATGTACTAGATTGCAAAAAACACAAAAAAATAAATAAAAAATACCTGGACCAAAATCTGGGTGTGAGACCCATGAAATAAGATAGAGCACTAAACCAACTTTCCAACACCATGCGAAAGTTGAAAAATGGAGTTCGGATGAGCAAGATATGGCTCCCAGAGTGTAAAAAAGAACCCTAACTTTGACTAGAAAAAATCTCTGCAAGATGGAAAAATCAGAAAATCTAACCTCCATATTTGGATAGATCTCAAAAAGAGCTTTTCGACGATATAAGATAGGTCAAAGCTACAAGGTGAGCATTATGAAAAAAAAAAGCATATGAGCGAAAAGCTACAAGGTGCTCATTATGAAAAAAAAAAGCAAGTTGTATGATGGGTTGGTGGCCGTCAAATTTAACCCAGATCTCAGACCTGCAGTTGCTGACATCAGTGACATAGAAACTGAGGCGGTGTGAAAACTAACGCTTTTTTTGGCTCAAAAAGTGTGCCAAGGTCATGCATGCAAAACAGAGGGCCCAGATTTAAAATGAGTCCAAATTGGATGTGCCTTATATGAAAATAAGGGTTTTGGGGCATTCTGAATGTGATCGTGAGGTCAGTTTGTGCCCACAATGCTCCTAAAAATATCTCCACCCAAAATCCACACAACTTTTCACAAAAAACCTCTAGAAACCATAGATCTAAAGAACACTGCCAAATCTTTCATGAAGAGAACATGGGCATGAAGATGTGGAGCTCTGATACCATATTGGAGTTGATGAAAAACTATCAACCCTATAGCTCTTATACAATATTGGAGTTGATGAAAAACTCAACCCCATAACTCCCAAGAATCACCTGCATGCAAACACCTATCACAGAAAGAGAGAAGCAAAAGCTATGGAAGCCAGAAAAAACAAATCGGTGAAAGAGGAAACATCCTCAATTAATTCAATAATAATGGGATTACAAAATAATTAATAATTACAAAGAGACCAATCTTTATAAAGGAGATCGAACACTGAGAAGGTGGAGAAACGTAGGCTGCATGATAATAATTAATAAAGAATTATTATTATATGCCTAAAGTTTAGCTTAAGTGAATTAGAGATAAAAAATGACTTAATAATTAAATCAATAATGATTTAATAAATAAGTAAAAATACCTTTTTACTATATATATATATATATGATTCTTAACCATTCACTTAGGTATCTATCATATGTCATTAATTAAGGAACCTTTGGTAATAATACAGTTCAATCATCAAGATAGATAATCCATTTCCTTTCAGTTTTACTCAATTCATAAGAGCATTTAAACAACATAATATTTACTTTATTTTAGATTCATTTACCTACATGTTACACCCGTTATTATTCTCCTTACACATTTATCTTTTACGGGTTGTTTTGAACTTCATTTTGAACTTTAATTTGAACTTTCAAAGTTCAAATTCCTTTGTTCAGTTTGGCTTGCACGTCTAGCGTTGTCGTGGATTCATTCTGGCTAGCTTTCCTTTAGGCGATTTTTCCTATTTTGAACTTTAATTTGAACTTTCAAAGTTCAAAATTCCATAAAGTGCAAGTGGAAGTTTAAAGTTCCATTTTCGAACAAGAAGCCATCGCGTCTTTAGTCAAGTCCGTCTATTCAATTTGAACTTTCAAAGTTCCATTCCAAAAGTTCAAATATGAAGATTTTCTTTTCAGATCCGCAACAGATTTCATATCAAGTGAAGGTAATAATGGTACGGAGAAAGGATCAGCTGGAGATTTTGAAGCATTAATTGATTGTACTTCTTCTCGGGATTAATCATTTTTTTAAGCGTAAAGGGTGTGATGAGATGTTTAATTAATGAAATGTCAGAAAAGATGTCACCTCAACATTTAATTCGCGTGGCTAAATTGAAAGTTTGTGCATGCCATCAATTTAGGCATATCTTTTGCCTTTATAAGCGAAAGTGGTATTTTCTTTTTCTCATTCAGCCTAGTTCTCTTGAATTCTTGTGGTGCCAAGGAGACAAAGGAGGTAATATCAAGTTGCAGGACGGTCATTTTCATGAAATCTGGTGAGTGGTCGAACTCTAATTTATAGCTTAAGCAGTCTATTGAAGCTTACCAAGATTTTTAAAAGTTTCTTCTCAAATTCCTTCTTTGTTTATTCTAGAGTTTTAATTGATTTGATAAGATGAAGTATAATAGGTCGTTGTTGCCTAAATTGAAGTCCTCTTCTAGCTTAGTTAGTTCCCTCCCAGAATTAGAAGATACTGCCCTTTTAAATGTGATTGTTGAAGAAATTATGGAGAGATTGAAGAATCCCCAAAAAGGTTCCATAGCTAAGAAGATTAACCAGAGTGGTTTAATCAAAGCTTTCACCTTCCCAATCGTAGCCCCTTGTCCATATTTGGTTTTGGAGTGTATGAACCATTATGATGGAATTGAGAAGTGCATTTGCACAAATTCTGGTGAGATTCTGGTAAGGATTGATAGAAAAATAGTGATGTCAGCCATGGGAATCCCTGATAAAGAAGAATACGAGGCATGGACTATAGCTAATGCTTAATCTTTCTTTTCAGAGAAGAAGAAGCAATATAGGAATGTGATTGCCAAAGCCTGGTTGCTAGATTCTAAAAGAGGCGGTTCTCGCCTCCCAAAACCTCTCACTCGTGAGCATCTCATTCCCGAAATCAGAGACTTAGTTATTTTTTTAAACAAAATAAAGGGGAACCAACATACTTTCCATTGGGAAGAATGGATGTTTTTCTATATACAGGTAAGAACTAAGGGAGAGAAATTCCTCGACTGGGGTGAACTTAAATTTGAAAAATTGCATGAAGGATTAGCTAACTTTGCTGGCATGAGAGGTTTCTATATGTCATCTTTCTTATTATATGTTTTAGCTTGATCAAGAAATTGGCCTGGGCTACCACATGAGCCCCTAACATGAGGAATTAAGATTTATGACTACTATCCACTATTGTAGCTGAGAAGATGTTCTGAGAACTTTACTAGGGCTAATGATGTGTTTATGGGTCATCTTGTCTTTGAGTTGCAAGGTTGTTTACACAAAAGGATGTCTGATGAAGCAGTGCAGTTAATCCAAACCTATGGTAGTTTCTTCATACAATTCCCTAGGTTCACATACATCAGGGTGGGTGGATTCAAAGGTGAACCTCTTAGATTTCCTAGATATGCCCTAGATCATCTAGTACTCATTGAAGTGTGCAGGCAATTAGCGATTATAGAGAAAATTTTAAAGGGAGATCAACTTTCACAGATTACCTTTCCTATGGAGATAGGGATTTATTGTTGTAAATCCACATCAAACACCCTAAACTTAGCAGCAGACGCTAAGAATCACAAATTCAAAACATTCATTGCACGCCCAAAATTTGACAGCAAGGGCTTTGCTAAATCCTACTTGGGAATGAAAGAGGGCTTCACTCATAATTCTCAACTTGAAGACTACTGGGAAGACTGTGAAGATGAATTCGAGGTCCATAGAAGATTATGGTCATGACTTACTTTAAAACAAATTGTGGGAATGAGGCTATCTATGAGTATAAAAGGGGTTACAGAGTGAGAGAATGAAGAGGTACTTGATTCTGAATTTAGCAGTAAAGTGCATAATGAGCCCCTAGCAGAAATTGATTGGAAAAGATAGGAAGAGGATAATGCTCATGTATGTGTTGAAATCCTACCCGTTGAGAGCACGCTCAGACATGCAAACATTAGAAAAATTCATCAAATAAGCATATCTAACATGTCTAAGCATACTATAAAACAATAATGGACTCCATCACAACCTCCGATGAGCTGAACAAGGGCACCCAATGCCTTATTGATTTGCTCTTAGAGAAGGTTTGTGGGTGTGCTCTCCCAACATAATATATTAATCGCACAAATAATAAAAATGCAAGCTAAGAGAGTGAAGAACTCAAGAACAAGTATGAGGAACTTGTCTGAAGCCATCACAATGATTTGATGAATGCAAAAACTAATCTAAATTGATATGCAAGACTAACTAAGATTAATTGAATTATAAACCTAAGATGTGATATCTAGATTCAACAATGAAATAAACATTAGATGAACTAAGATTGCTATTAAAAAATGCTAAATTGCTCAAAGAAATCTAGAACTAAACTAGCATGATAACAATGCATAAATGAGAGATGATTTTGTCTTAACAAAGGCCTCTATTTATAGAGTTTTTTGAGGAGAGAGAGGGCTTTGATGAGGTGGAGCTCATGTGGCATCCACATAGGTGCCACATGAGGGACACATAAGCCATGCAAGAGGCCCACTTTTCTCACACATGTGTGAGCAACTTTGGATGTGATGGGTCAAAGTGTACTTAAAGTACACATGTGAAGGATCTTGTAAGAAGGTGTAAGAGGGTGTAAGAGTTTTAGTCCAATGAAACACTTTTAGAAAATGTAAGAAGGTGTCATCATGGGTGTAAGAAACCTTGTTGGCACCAAATAAGATTTATTTGGAAAAGTAAAATTTTGAAAATTTGCTCACACATGTGTGAGCAAATAATTATGACTAATTGGTATAGGAATCAAGAAATTAGCTTAATTAACCTTAGTTAATTAGTGAATAGGTTTATTTGGTGAGAGTGATGTGAGGTAGGGTAGGATCTAGGTTCAAATTAGTTTAATCTAAATTC
Organism: Thuja plicata; assembly: GCA_018584345.1. Classification (NCBI taxonomy): domain Eukaryota; kingdom Viridiplantae; phylum Streptophyta; class Pinopsida; order Cupressales; family Cupressaceae; genus Thuja; species Thuja plicata. Next base: position 417,026 of record MU213340.1, read on the forward strand.
AAAATTTAGATTAATTATGGTTTAGTAGAATTAAGTCATGTGGAGGAATAAATAAATTATAAATTTATTTAAAAGGGAATTAATGAGGGGTAATGTATTAAATAAGATTTAATACATCAAAAAAGGGTAGTATTTAAATTAAATTTAAATACTAAGAAAAGTGAATCATATTTAATTAAATAGATAAGAGAATATAACAAATATAATTAATTAAAATTAACTATAATGTTATGGGAATATTAATTAAATTAATATAAGGATGATTTTAGACGTCTATATTTTGCCCCTCTTTGATGTGGCGTCGAAAGTGACTTTGCGTCAAAGAATAGAAAATAAGATGCCCCAGAAAGGTCAGAAAATCTACGGTAGCAAAAGCAGAGAAGTGTGCCCCCTCGAGAAAATAATAGGAAAAAAATACAAATTTTTAATAAAATTTTCTCGAAAGGGCAGGAAAACAGGGAAAGCGGACCAATTGCATGGCGTATCCAAGGAAAATGGAGGATAGACGGGGACTAGAATGGGAAATGAGGAGAAAGACAGAAGAAATGGGTCCCAAGGGGCTATAAATAGTCCACCTGGGCCCATACACAAGTCACTTTCACTCATAAAGAGAAAAAAGATAGAAGAAGCAGAGAGAAATGATAATGCAATGAGAGCGAGCATATCTTGGGGAGCGCGTCCGGGTGCACCAGCAACCTGCAGATGCGGGGCCACCGGTGAGTAGTCGAGCACCGCCTTAGTACTTTACATATTTATTGCTTTTGTAGGTCTTTAGAGGGTAATAAATGCTCCCAAACTAGTGCGCAGCGCAGACGGCGGTCACCTAACTGCCGTCTGCGTAGATGGTGGTCGATAGACCACCATCCTTGCAGGTAGCCAATCTAAAATCGACGTTTGCACAGACAGAGATCGACCGATCTCTGTCTGTGAGGGCATGAGGGAGGATAAAAAGCGCAATAGAGATGGCGGTGTGTGAATGCTACCGTCTGTGCAACAAAGGGGATGGCGGCCTAAACTACCGTCTTCGCATATTGACATCTACGAAGATCTGATGGCTCCGCAGATTGGCAACTAAAATTCTGTTGTCTGCGAGGGTCAACCACCGTTTGCGCGGATTGACCCAAAAATGGAAGAAAAGAGAGGAAGAAGAGAAAAGACAAGGGTCTAGGAGCATTTTTCGATGCCCCAGACGAGCCTGGGACATTTTTTGATGCCCCAAAATGCTATATGATCGCTGACATTTGCTTGCTGACTATAGGAGGAGACCATCATGTTCTAGGCGAGGGAGTGTTATCTAGTGAACATGGAGCTGGAGCAGCAATTGATAGTGGCTGAGTGGGATAGGTGACACTATATGGATTAGAGAACGTGCGACATTGGCCGCATTTGCGAGCACATAATGCGCTCATGTCTGCAATTATAGAGAGATGGCATAGCACCACCTCTAGCTTCCACTTCCCTATAGGGGAAGTGACTATCACCCTCCATGACGTATGGAGGATCTATAGAGTGCCCATTCGGGGGCTTATACCCGAGTATTGCATGGAGGGTTCAGAGCAATATATGGAGATGGCACTGGGGCAGAGGTTTACAGATCTGTCGATTACATGCCAGTGGATGTCTTGGATAGGGGCTATGACTATGGAGCCACGACCATGGTGGTTGGATTTATACCTAGCTAGGTTGATAGGGGACGACTTATGCCTGATCATGTAGGCAAGGGGTTCCCCATAGGTTGGGCACAAGTAATAAGCAGCAAGGTAGAGGATGGGGACCAGTACTCCTGGGGATATGTCATCCTTGGCCAGTTGTATTATGATATTCATATGTGCGCCTATCACAAGGGTAGGGCACTAGGTCCCAGATGTACACTCTTGTTAGTATGGGCATGGGAGCACATTGTGGTCACACGACCGATTAGACATCAGGAGACCAGGGCAGCATATGAGCCTTTTGTATACAGATATAGGCCACCTATCAGTTATGAGGCCATAGATTCGATTGAATACTAGTGGAGGAGACTGGACAAGATGGTGGCTATACTATGGGCACCCTATGTAGGGTGTGAGGCTTGGGGTCACGAGATCCCACAACAGGACAGATAAGCAGAGGATGGGTTCTACGACTCATATTATATGAGATTTGTGTAGAATGACTGCTGGCTATTTGGTAGGACAACATATATGATATCTAGGTACATGTCATCCAGGGTATAGAGGCAGATGGGCCAGATTTAGGAGGTGGTACCAGACGGGTTTCCACATCCATTGGTGACCCGAGAAGTAGAGAGTATTTGGGGAATAGGTGCAGATCCACGTATAGCACAATCATCTTTCATGGGGATGATTGAGGTCCCATGGATCAGGGCTCGAGAGTCTTTACAAGATACATGTGTAGTACTAGCATATGCACAGTGGTGGGCCGCACACAAACCTATTAGACGGAAAATGCCCGAAGTTATACAGGAGGATGAGCAACTGGGGATCAGAGGAGATGGAGGAGGACAGGATGGGGATGATGATGAGGAGGGAATAGATGGAGGGGCCGGAGGGAGGAGAGTCTAGCCTAGGATTGCGGGACCAAGGTGAAGGGGATAGGTGTAGATACCTGTAGGAGGTCAGCCACCCATTATTCCTGATGTACAGGTACAGGGGTAGGATCTGCAGGGGACACCACAGGGGCCACCACAGGGACCACCACAGGGTCCATCATAGGAACAGGGGCCACCACAGGTACCACCAGTGGGCTACGTAGCCCAAGAGACACATGATATAGTCATAGCAGAGCGAGATATCCTGTGGACTGAGCTAGGTAGGGTACAGGGATTATTGGCGACATCTCAGGTGACTGAGGTGAGCGCACAGGCTGAGATTCAGTGACTACAAGGATTATTGGCTATAGCACAGGCCAAAGATAGTAGCCTATAGATAGAGGTAGCCCAGGTACAGGGGGAATTGACAATAGAGACTACTCGGGGGGATAGTGCTCAGTGAGCACTAGACATTTTACAGGCTCGGGTGGACAGCGGAGAGTTCGCTATCATAGAGGAGCATGTAGACCATGAGGAGGAGCTGGCAGTGATGTCAGCGTAGATAGCGTCTCTTATAGTAGAGTGAGATTTAGCATGGAGACATGTAGTGGACTACAGGGCGGACCGTTATATAGCGCATGTAGCAGGCAGTGCGACAGGTTTGGGTCAGATGATGGTCGATGCTATGGCGGCACAGAGAGAGGTAGGATGGAGAGGCTGAGAGGCCGCATACTACATGGGACTTTACCATGGTGTAGTGTCAGAGGATGCATGACAACCTGCATACTCTGAGAGGGTGCAGATAGAGAGCACCAACTGGGGATCACAGGGATCAGTGGGGTTACTGCCATGTCCCAGTAGTGGTGCAGGACCATCGCAGCCACCACCATGATGCTTCTCAGAATTTTTGGATACACATTTTTGACACATGATGTATGATACTAACACTTTTGATATATATATACATGGACTATTTTGGGACTATGGGACTTTGATTTATGGACATTTGTGATGCTATATATTTATATGATGTGATGTTTGTGCAGGATGTATGGATGCACTATGATGTTATATTAGAGTATATGATGTTTATGACTGACATGCAGGATAAGATGAATTTATGTATGATGATGCTGATGGATTTGTGATGCAGGACTGAGATGTAGATATATATATATATGTGTGTGTGTGTGTGTGTGTGTGTGTGTGTGTGTGTGATGTGATGTATTAATGCTTATATATTGTCATGTATGGATGTAATGTGATGACGTATAAATGTAATTATATATATGAGTTGTGAAATGAATCTAGAATGAATGAAACCTAAAAAAAATGTTATGGATTTTATTAATGCAACTAAGTGAATGAAATATAATTATATGCAAATGGTACTAAATGATGATTTAAAATGAAGTAACAATGTAACTAAATGAATGAAATGTGTAATGCTAGTGGAGTAATAATGCAACTATAAATGAGTAAGGATGAATGAACAATGTTAATGAATAATGAATAATGAACTAAATGATCAATGCAAATGATTTAATGAAGAATGATTAATGCACTAAAATGAACACTGCAACTGATAATGAATAATGATTAATGAATGAAATGAACAATGCCACTGGTAATGAATAATGATTAATGAATTAAATGAACAATACCACTGATAATGAATAATGATTAATGAACTAAATGAACAATGCAACGGATAGTGAATGGATGCAATATGAGACAAATGAGGACACTATTTTTGTGTGTATCAAAATAGGTCTGATAAAATCATTTAGGTGACCGGATAGGGGAATAAATAGAAACCTTTGCCAAGAGAAAAATCATAATGCAATATGACCTAACTACAATGCAAAGACTAACTACATGATGATAGTGGGATTGATACCGTGTTAATGTTGGAGAGAACACCCTAGTTTGATATTGAAAAAGGAGTTATGCACCACGTGCTAGAAAACACAAGTGACATGGTTCCTTTGTGTGAACTAGACTCTCAGACAAATAGGTTGTTAGGAACAAGAATGCAAGATATCAGGTATGATGGATCTTATGAAATGTTACTCATGAGGGGATGCAGTACATCCAAATATTTTGAGGGATTTGAGATGCATGAATCCTTCCCCCAGTGAGGCATACATAGTCATAACCGAATATCAAAACATAAATGCACTAATAAACTATGACAAGCAGATCATACCACAAATGACACGTATTTCACCATATACTCACCATAACGAACTAGTATATAAAAGATTGAGGTTGTCGCGATAAGGACATAGTGAAACACAAGATAAAATCAACAAAAAGGCATCCTGACCAAGTGATCATTTCGTCCAAAAGTTCTTTCCCTGAACAAATTTGATGTGATGTTTGATAGAATAGCCAACATTGGAAGGATACATCCTGATGGGAAAAAGATTGATTGATAAAAAATGGGAATTCATTGGCAATTGCTTGTGAATAGAATGAGCACAAGAAAGTCAATTTGTTTGTTGATTTGATGTAAAATGTTTGCGATCACTGTGTCTAGAACAAAGCTCAATGTTTGATTTGGTAAGCTCAGTCGTGCGGGAATCATTATTGCGAAAGCAGAAAGATGGTCAGAGAACTACCTGCACAAATATGGGTAGTGACGCTTATTATGAAAGGAGATGCAAACTGTATAGACAAATGGTGGAAACTGATGGTGGATCTGACTACGCATGGCGCCTGAAACAAGTTTTCACCATGGTACTTATCCATTGCGCCACTGAAGTGGTTTTCATAGATGGACGGATTTATTTCTCTTTCTATTTTTCTTATTTGATATTCTTTTCAAGCTTTTGAATTTTTTATGCTTTTTTGATTTTTTGATTTTTTTTGCTTTTTTACTTGCTTTTTGAATGTTTTTGGATTTTCTACTTTTCTGATTTTTGAAAATTTCTGCTGTACAATGGACTACAGACTGATCAAGCATAGAAGCACTTGAGATGTACAATATTTATAGGATCAGGGAGTGGATCTCCCTCTGGGGATGCAATCTAATAGGCGCTTGAACCATACTTTGTTGTAACAATGAAGGGACCCAACCAATTAGGTTCAAACTTCCCTTTATTCTCACAGTTCTGGAGGTTCTTCGTATTATGCTGCAGGACAAGATCACTAACCTCAAACTGATGAGGTTTGATCCTTTTGTTGAACTGAAGGCGAAGGCAATTTTGATACACGTGGAGGTGGTCTAGGGCATTGAGGCATCTCTCATCGAGGAGTTCCAGCTCTTGTAAGCGGGCAACTCTATATTCTTCTTCAGACAACAGATTCTTGAGAGAGATTCTGAGGGAAGGGAGCTCAATTTCAATGGGTAGAATAGCCTCAGTACCATAAACACGGGAAAAGGGAGTGGCTCCCATGGGGGTTTGAATGGAGGTGCGGTAAGCCCAAAGGGCAGGTTGAGGTGAAGGTGCCAATCACGGCCAACTTCATCGACTATTTTCTTGAGGATTCTGAGGATGGTTTTATTTGTAGCCTCAACTTGACCGTTGCTTTGCAGAAAGTACTTGGAAGAGGTATGGTGGGTAATGATGAATTTCCTACATAGCTTTGTGACATCCTTATTTTTAAAAGGTCCTCCATTATCAGTAATAATGTCCTGAGGAATGCCATAGTGACAGATAAGATAGTTCAAAATAAACTTCAAAATCTATTTTCCAGTAGTGTAGGTGAGAGGGACAGCTTCAACCCACTTGGTAAAGTACTTCGTAGCAGCCAGGATGTATTTATAGCCATTGGATGAATTAGGGAAAATTTGGCCAACAAGGTCGAGACCCCAGCGTGAAAAAGGCCAAGGAGTGATGGTGGGTTGGAGGGATTAGGAGGGAGCGTGTATCAAATCGCCGTGCTGTTGATAAGGTACACACTTCTTCACATAGTTGTAGGCATCTTTCTCCATAGTAGGCCAGTAATATCTAGTGCGTAACAAATTTTTGGCCAAAGTAAGTCCACTAGAGTGGGCCCCATTGATTCCTTGATGTACCTCCTCTAGGGATGTTTGTGCTTCATCATAATTTAGACACCTTAAAAGAGTTCCATCAAAATGCTTTCGAAAGAGAGTATCAACAAGGATTGTGTATCGGGAAGTGCGACGAATGAAGGTTTTATGTTGATTGGGGGTTAAAGTAAGTGGGGTATGTCCATTGCATAGGTAGGAATATACTTCTTGGTACCATGGGGAATTGGGATCAGCAATTTCACACACCATTTCAGAATTTGGTTTGTCATAGGCAGGGACCGTAAGATTCTCAACAAGAAACTCACACCGTGCGCTGTGTTCTGGCATAGTGATCAAGGACCCAATTGTTTCCATGGCATCTGCTGCTTTTTTGTTCATGCGAGGGATCTGTTGGAAGATTAGCTTAGTGAAATGCATCTTGAGATCTTCAATTGTTCGGCGATAGGGAAGCAACTTTTCATCCTTTGTTTGATATTCATCCATAACTTGTTTGATAACCAATTGTGAATCACCAAGCACCAATAAAGTGAGAATCTTCCATTGTTTGGCCTGTTAAAGTCCAAGTACAAGGGCTTCATGCTTTGCAATATTGTTGGTACAAGGAAAATGTAATTTAAAATATTTAGGGATGAGATCCCCTTTTGGTGTAAAAAACAAGATTCTTGTCCCTGATCCTTTTTGAGTGAAGGATCCATCAAAATAAAACTTCCATGGTGAACTTGGGGCAAGATTAAGGACTGATTCATCTAGAAAATCTGTGATTAGAGGATGTTTACCGTCAACAGGTGCTTTAGCTAACTGATTTGCAATTACTTGTCCTTTGATAGCTTTTTGATCCACATAAACAATGTCAAACTCACTAATGATCATGACCCATTTTGCTGTATGACCAATAAGAGCAGCACGTGCTAGGAGATATTTGAGTGGATCAATTTTAGCAACAAGATAAATTTTATGATTAAGCATATAATGTCATAGCTTTTGTGTATAGAAAAAAATGGCCAAACATGGCTTCTTAATCAGGGAATAATTCAACTCATAGCCAATAAGAGTCCTGTTGAGATAGTAAATTGCTCACTCTTTGCTGGTATCATCCAATTGTGCTAGGAGGGCTCCCAACGCGACCTCTGTAGCAGATATGCACAAAATCAGAGGATGACCAGCAACAGGTGGTACCAACACGGGTGGATTAGCCAGATAGCCTTTCGATTTCTCAAATGCATTTTGACACAAGAAATCCCACTGGAACTTGATATTCTTGCATAGGAGATGGGAGAACGAATGCACCTTGTCAGCCAGTTGCGACATGAATCTTTTGATTGATTGTAGTTTGCCTTGTAAACTACGTAATTTCTTCAAATTTTTGGGTAGTGGCATCTCTAGGATTGCTTTCAATTTCTTTGGATTAACTTCTATTCCACACTGTGACACAATGTATCCCAATAGCTTACTAGATTGTACTCCAAAAACGCACTTTTTGGGATTCAGCCTAAGCTTATACTTCTCCAATCACTCAAAAATGGTAGTAAGGATAGGAATATGTGATTTCCTTGTTTTGGATTTGCCTAAAAGATCATCCACATAATCTTCCATGATGACATGCAAAAGGTCATGAAAGATGGTAGTCATTGCTTGTTGATAAGTGGCTCTAGCATTTTTAAAGCCAAAAGGCATCACCTGATAACAGAAGGTGCCCCAAGGCATTGTGAATGCGGTTTTGTGCTGGTCTTCTGGTGCTATCCTGATCTAATTATAACCTAAGAAGCCATCCATAAGTGACAACATTTCATGTCCTGCCGTCAAATCCACTATAATGTCAATATTAGGAAGTGGAAAATCATCCTTGGGACATGCAAGGTTTAGGTCTTTGAAATCAGTGCAGATGTGAATGCCCCCAGTAGGCTTACCTACTGGTACAATATTAGAAACCCATTTAGGATAATCAATTGGAGAGAAGAGATTTCCACAATCCATGATAGTAACAACTTAACAATTTCTGGATTCGATTGTGTTATGAATTTTTTGCATCAACGTTTCGAATCACACTCCATGATCCATCATCAGGATGAGCAATAAGAGAGCACAGGAAAAATGAGTAAAGTTGCAGACCTAAACAGGTTAAAAGAGGGGAAGGGGTGGAAGGAGAGAGGTTAAAGGGCACAATAAACAAAGAAAATAATAAAAAACATAAATAAAAGTGAAAATAAACTAAAACTCCAAAAAAATAAAAAACATATAAAAAAGAGAAAGAATTTCAATTGAATAGTAAAAAAATAAAATAAATAAACCAAGGAATAAGAAGAAGAATCAAAAAAGAATAAAAGCTAGAAAATGAAGAAATATATATATAAATATATATATATATATATATGTATATATATA
>MU213340.1:439253-456145 GCA_018584345.1 Thuja plicata
TTGGCACCAAATAAGGATTATTTGGAAAAGTGGATTTTTGGAAATTTGCTCACACATGTGTGAGCAAATAATTAGGACTAATTGGTGTAGGAATCAAGAAATTAGCTTAATTAACCTTAGTTAATTAGTGAATAGGTTTATTTGGTGAGAGTGAATAGGTTTATTTGAATAGGTTTATTTGGTAGGATCTAGGTTCAAATTAGTTTAATCTAAATTGAAAATTTAGATTAATTATGGTTTAGTAGAATTAAGTCATGTGGAGGAATAAATAAATTATAAATTTATTTAAAAGGGAATTAATGAGGGGTAATATATTAAATAAGATTTAATACATCAAAAAGGGGTAGTATTTAAATTAAATTTAAATACCAAGGAAAGTGAATCATATTTAATTAAATAAATTTAATTAAATAGATAGGAGAATATAACAAATATAATTAATTAAAATTAACTATAATGTTATGGGAATATTAGTTAAATTAATATAAGAACAGTTTTAGACGTCTACAGTTCAAACCAAAAATTTCAATGTTATCAGGAGAACAAAGAAGTGGTTAAGAGAGAAAAGATTGGGAAAGATAAAGGAGAGTGAGCCAGTCACTCTTAAACAAACCAAACATACCCTGCCCTTGAAAGATAAAAAATTTTCTCCTAATATTTCTATTGAATCTGATGTTGCAGGTACAGTCAAATTGGAGGTTGATTTGGAAAAAAGGCCTTCATCAATAAAATCTCCTGCTCCAACCAGAACCACCTGTTCTAGAAGTAAAAGGCTGAAAAGGTCACAATTGATCCTGAGATTGTTGAATTGGACTCTAGTGTAGAGAAACAAGCTCCCATGGCTAACTAGATTCTAGACGTAATGGAGCTTGGAAATATTGGAGAGATAGGGGAAATGGATAAAGAACAGGGCACTAGCAAGATTTTATCTTTTGATTCAACCGTTATGCAAACTCCCCCTGCAAAAGATGCAGTGGATACACCGACGTGGCTCTGAACTTCCATTAGCAACAAAAGGAGTATTGTACCTATCTCATTTCTTGATAATGATATGGTAAGTAGATGTTTAGGGAGGGAAGTAAAGATTAAGAAACCAAAAATTGAAGTGATGATAGATATAGATGCAAAAATAGGGCGTTGGTTTGCAGAGATTGCTATTCCCAAGAATGAGAAAAGTTCAGATGAGTTAACACTTGATGATTTTAAAGTGGAAAAAGTTGATCTTGGTGTGGAAATCCAGGCAAAAGATGTCAAACATCTGGAATCTTCTACCAAGAAGATTGTGAGAAGAGCATGGAAGGATGAAAAAGACAAACTGGAAATGAAGTCAACTATCTCACAGATGGCCGAATATATTTATTCTATCCATCATCCTAATCAAGCAATAAAAACATAGAACCTAATAGATTTTGATATGAAATCCCCTGACAATCAACTGATGAAAGAACAGATTGTACGCAATAAGTCTATTACTGAAGCATACGCAGGTTAGATGGATTTAGTCATAAATCACGGGAACAAATACATAAGTGATCTTAGTCAGAATTATGAAGATGTTGTGGTCGGAAAAGACAACCTAGATACATAATAGACAAAGTGGGATAAAGAGAAGACCCAATGGATGGTTGTAATGACATAGATAGCTAGAGTGAAAAGTTATGGGGTGATGAAGTTCTTTTCTGAGCGACCTATTGCAGGTGTTGATGATGAAATTATTTTTGTCTCACAAGATCATCTTGACTAGAGGAACTCAATCATAAAGCAATGTATTTAAGAATCTGCTAAAATGGCTAAAGAAATTGTAGCCTTAGCAGGAATGATGAATAATTATCTTGAGTTTATCAAAGTACCCCTATTTAAGGAAGATGGTAAGACCCTGCAAAATCCTAAAGAAATGTATCAAGTTTTCAAAGAAAAGGTTCGTATGGTGAAGGAAGCCAAAATAGTTACACCTGACGAGTTTTCTCAGATTGCTGAAAAAAAATCTACGCTAATCATGTGCCATAAAAATTTGGATTCACATAAAGCAAATATGGCTCTAGTTCACAGGGAAAATAAGATTTAGAAATAGAGGATTGCCCATGTTGGTATTCTGAATCATCAGTTCGTGGTTCAGTTTTCTATCGAGCATTTGGAATGGTGGAAACTGCGGGTGCAATCACAATCAGCCAGAACGACACTCTGAACCTAGATATAATGTGGGATAATCACAACAGAGCAATTATTTTTGGTTTTTTGTTTTGATACTTTCTATTACTCGAACTACCTTATATCTCCGAAGTTATCTTTCTTACTTTTACTCCTTTGTGGAGTTGGTTTCAAAAAATACCTTAAAAATAGTTATTCTCCAGATATAAATGGCTTATTATGACCTGAGAATACGGTCGGCCAAATTTTGTAATTTTACTGCTTTCTGATACTTTATTTTAATAGTGATACTTAGATACTAGAAAGAAATTTTGTGATCTAGAAATATTTTGATCAGTTGGTTGAAATTTAATATAAAATAGTACCACAACTTTGGTGTTTTCATTGGAGTGTATAAATGGAGTTTCTGTTGGAATTACATTTATAATCATGGTGTTGTATTATGTTTCTTTCAAATTGTAAGAAAATTATGTTTCTTGTTTAAGTTTTTCTCTTGGTTACTTTGAAAGAAATTTAGTCTTTTGGCTGAATTCCTGCTAATATCTCAGTGATTCCTTTCAATTCATTCTTTACTCAAGATCTAAATTGTTCAACCTTTAATACTTTAGGGTAAAAAGTATTATTTGAGAGATTTGTTAATTCATTCTTTGAAAAGCCTAATTGAAGATCATTGAAGAGGAATCTGCACCTTTATGCAGAGGGACGTGACCATTGAGGCAAGCCCCATCTATTATCTAATTGATTTCTCCTATAAGGGTAATAGAGAAAATAATTCATTAAATTGTGTTAATCGAATTGGGGATAAATCTGTTAACTTATAGCTTTTTGGTGACTCTACTGGGGAACTGATACTAAGTAGGTCAGTTTCATTATATTTATAAATGAGTAGTTATGGTGTTACCTTCTGATGTGATACCTGGGCAAGAATAATTCCCTCCAGTATTACAGCTGGATTTGCATTTTCTAGACACTGAAGAAGACATTATTGTCGATCTCCACTCTATGGCCTAGAACCTTAGAACCAATGATCAGAAATACCAACATGTTAGGTTGGTAATTGAGGAAGAAGAAGAATTAGGTGAATGGTTAAGAGGCCTCCCTATTTCCCAAGAAGCCACCATATTAGATAGAGCATCCCAAGGGATTTAAGACTTAATTCTGGATTCTAGGCATTTCACCAGGTCCCAGGCCAAACAAGATTTGGTAGATCATGATTTAGAAGATCATAAAAGACTTATCGGTACCCTTGATTTGAATTTACCTCTTTCAGCAAGACATAAACCCAAACCAATTAAAAAACCTATAGCCTCACCAGCGTTTCATGCTTTAGTTCTTTAGGGATACTTGCCCCTTTGAATATCAATTTTCATCCTGTATTAAACATCATGGATGCTAATCCTTGGGGTGCCGTTGTAGGACCTCTTAACCTTCCCGCACATCACTCTTTACCTAAAGGTGCTAAATATGTATTGTTAATATTCAATGGTGATGGGAAATTTTCAGTTGAAGAACATCTAAATAGTTTTAATGTAACATGTGGTGTTTTGGTTGTACAACATGAAGATGTGGTTGTAAGGTTATTTGTGCAAACTTTGTCTGAGGGTGCTACAGAATGGTTTATCCATCTCCCATATGCTTCTATAACGAGATGGGTTGATATGAAGACAACTTTTGAAAATAGATTTAAGAGTGCGGAAGTTAAACATTCACTATTGGCTCTGTTAACACAGATGAAAAAGGAGATACATGAGCCAATGTGTGATTATGTAGCTAAGTATAATAAATTAATACATAAAATCCTGGCAGGAAAGACCCCTACTCCAGAGAATCAAAAATGTTTCTTTGTAAATTCAATGCCTCATGATCTTGGATTTCATCTACAAAGGAGTAGACAAGAAGATTTGGGTGTAGCCCAGACTCAAGAAAATGAATTAGAAGATGATCTGATCACTTCTAGGAAATGGAGAAAAGAAGTTCAAACTTCTCAAGCACAAGCATCTTCTAACTCATCTAATCTTGTAGTTCAAAGACTCGTAAATGATATGATTGCTCTTAAGAAGAAACTACCAAGAAGTAATACCCCTTATCAAGACATTCCTCGTATATTTCCAAATCAATCTAATGGAAATTTAGGAAGGCAATTAACATTGCCACCCTCTGAACAAAGATTGGCCATAGAGGGTTCCCCAAGTGTGAAGGATAATATGTGTGTGTTTCATCTAATGGATGATCATGATGGAAATACCTGCCCAAAGATGGTGAGATATGTTCAAATGAATACTAAAAAAGAAATTGTTGAAGAAATTCATGAGGATGAGGCTACTTCAAAGTTACCTGGTGAATCTGAAACATATTACCTTGAGTATGAATCAGATTCAAATAGAGGTGTAGAAATTTTGGTAACTTTAGAAGAACCCTCATGTTCAGTGCTAACAAGGAATCAAAAGGGATATAGACCTTCACCTATAGTTTCATCTTCAACATCCACCAGTAAGACAAATGAACCTGAGAACCAAACTTCAAGCTTCTCCACAAATAAAGGTTCAAATCCTTCAGAGCTGCCAGTTCTAAAAAGGTTTTATGTTGACCCTTCTTTTGATATTCTTGAATTTTGTAAAACATCAAAAATTCATATTTCTTTTGCGGAATATGTAAGATCTAATCCTAAGGAGTTGGATAAGCTTGTGAATTTCATTAGAGGAAATGAGTTAGCAAAGTCAATTGATAATCTGGTAAATACCCAATCCTATCAACCTTTTACCCCTAATTCCCTAAGCCAACCTGAAATTGTTGAACATCCAACCTAGAATGAAATATTGAATGAAACCTCTCAATATTTTATGAAGCCTCAACCCTTCTATGTGTCTTTGTTTATCCACAATCACAAGCTTAGTAATTGCATTATCATTTCAGGAGCTTTGGATAACATAATTCCCTCCTTAGTAGCCAAAGCATTAGACCTGCCCTTAACCAAAACCTTGGAATGCTGCTATTCTATGGATTCAAAACAAGTTCCTCTATTAGGGAAGATAAAAGATGCTCAGGTGGCATTAGTAGCTCATCCCGCAAAGAGACTTAAACTAATAATATTACTTCTAGATATTCCCACTAGTTATGACATGCTTTTAAGTTGTAACTTCTATAAAGACCTAGGAGGAGAGATTAAACTGGATTGGTCACAAGTGAGCATTTAAGTGCGAAAAGAAAAAGTTATTCTTGAACCTGAGCCAAAGTCAAAATATATTGTTTTCCCTTCTGATGACCCAAAGTCACACATTTTATATGAAGAATCAAAGTTTGGGAATTATGCGATTCTTCCTGAGCCTGATGTAGCTAATGTAATTGAGGAAATACAATCAGGAGATCAGTCTTTGTGGACAATGGAATTTGATGGAAGCTATTGTAATGCTGGTTCTGAGTAGGGGTAGTCTTAAGTTCTCCTGAAGGAAAGAAGTTTTCTTCTGCATATAAGCTTGAGTTCAGTAACACAAACAACATGACATAATATGAAGCCCTACTTCTTGGGATTAAGGAGGCCAAAAGAAAAGGAATTATGAAACTGAAGGCTATTGGAGATGCTGAATTAATTGTCAAGCAGGTTCGGGGAGTTTTTTCAGTAAAAAAAGAAAGACTTAAACACTATCAAAACCAAGTTTGGGATGAAATAGAAGGATTGGAAGCCTTCTCTATTGAAGCCATTCTGCGAGAATCCAATTCTAGAGTTGATGCCTTGGCTGGGTTAGCCGCCCTTCTTATCCCTCACCCCAATTTTGATGATGACACCTACAGAATTGAGCTAATTCACTGGCCCAGTGTTCCTGATAATTCAAAATCTTTTTTAGGTTTTCCATGATGACAGACAGATTAATCTTTTCATACAGTGCTTGGATATGTTCTCTTCAACATTTTTTGAGGGATTTGGATTTGATTTCCATGAGTTTTCCCTTGATTAGGACAATTCAAAAGGTGATGTGATTCAGTTGAAAGGTAATCAGATACCGAAAGGTTTGGTGGATCTTGAAAAAATATTTGACAGATGAGATTTCTATATGGGTGGCAGGGAAGAACATAAAAAATCTAAACTAGGAGCCTATGAGAAAGTGAACATCGGAGAAGAGTCTGATCCCAAGATGGTGAGCTTAGGATTTTGTTTCTCACCAGAAAAAAATTAACCAAGGGCAAGTGCAACATCACATTCCACTCAAACTAGGAATGAATCCTTTCAAATAGAAGCTAAGGAACTATAACCCTAAATTAGCTGATGCTATCTTTAGAGAGGTAGATAAAATGTTACAGTCTCACATCATTTACCCGATTCATCATTCAACTTGGGTGGCCAATATCGTACCAGTACGAAAGAAAAATGGGGAAATTTGAATCTGCATGGACTTCCATAATCTGAATCAAGGAAGCCTCAAAGATAATTTCCCTCTCCCTATGATGGACCACATCCTTTAGACAGTAGCCAGTTGAAAGACAATGTCCTTACTGGATGGTTTTTTAGGTTATAATCAGATTAGCATGGCAGAGGAAGACCAACATAAAACTGCCTTCACAACTCCATGGGGCACTTTTGCTTATTGGCGTATGCCTTTTGGTTTGATTAATGCAGGAGATACATTTCAGTGCGCAATGAACACTACATTTAGCCATCTCAGAAATAAAATCATAGTCATATACCTAGATGGCCTAACAATGTTTTCAAGGAGGCGGCAGAGACACATCAAAGATTTACAACAAATATTGCAAAAATGTAGGGAGCATATAATTTCTTTGAACCCTAAGAAATCAGTCTTTGCTGTGACTAAAGGAAAGCTCCTAGGCCACATAGTATCTAAAGAAGGAATAAGGGTAGACTCAGAATAGGTAAAATCAATCCAACAGCTAGCTTTACCATCTAACAAAATTGGTGTCAAATCTTTCTTTGGCCAAGTTAATTTCCTAAGGAAGTTCATCCCAGATTTTGCTGAAACCACCAAGCCCATTATGAATTTGGTGAGTGAGAAAAAAATGTTCAAGTGAAACAATGAAGCTACAATAACTTTTGAAGCAGTCAAGGAGGCAATATCCAAATCTCCAACCTTGGTGCACCCTAATTTTAAAAGGGATTTTATCATTCATTGCAATGCTTCTGATCATTCACTGTTGGTTATTTTGATGTATTGGAAACTCCAATATATTTCATGAGCATTCCATTAAAGAAGTAAAAAATAAACTATTCTCTAGCTGAAAAACAAGCCTTTTCAGTGGTCAAAGTTGTTAAACAATTCAAATATTATATTTTACATTCTCACTCCAAGGTCTTTGTCCCAAATGCTACAGTAAAAAGTATTCTCACACTACAGGAAGTTGGCATCAATAACAGAGCCGCATGGGTGGCTAAAATCTAGGATTTTGATTTGGTTATAATGCCCACCAAGTTAGTCAGGGGATAGGGATTATGCAAATTATTAGTAGAGAATGAACAAGAAGAAGCCAAATTACCTTTGACATTGTTTGTTGGTTTAACAGACTCATGGTTTTCAGATGTGGCACATTATTTGACTTACGAAGATTGTTCAGACCACATGAGTTCAAAGGAGAGGCATAATTTTAAGCTTAAAGCCGCCAAATATGTGATTGTGGATGACGTCCTTTATAAAAAGGGTTTAGATGACATGTTTCTCAGATGTGTAGACAAGGAACAACATAATAAATTACTGAAATTCTTCCATGATGAAGCATGTGGAGGGCATTTCTCTTCCACAGTAACTACTTTTAAAATCCTAAGAAATTGTTATTACTGGCCGAGCATGTTCAAGGATGCTTACTAGTGGGTATCTAAGTGTGAAAAATGTAAGTACTTCACAGGAAATCCACAATTGGCAGCTCTTCCTTTAAGACTAGTGGTTGTTGAGGAACCATTTCACCAATGGGGTTTAGACTTTATAGGTCCTTTGAACCCCCCCTCATCTGTAGGGCACACCCATATCCTAACATCAACTGATTTTTTTATGAAATGGGTCAAGGCTATATTTTTGGTGAAGAAGAATTCTTCCTCAATGGTCTGTAATTTTATTAAAAACTTTATTTTGGTAAGATTTGGTACTCATAAAATTGTAGCTGATAATGCCTCTAACTTCTCTTCACAAGAGCTACATCTTTTCTATTATGATCATAGCATAACTCTATTTCATTCCTCTGACTACTACCCTCAAGGTAACAGTCAGGTAGAGTCCAGCAACAAAAATTTGATCAATATTATGAGGAAACTGGTAAGCGATAATGCTAAAGATTGGCACAAGAAGCTTTATGAAGCATTGTGGGCAGACATAACTTCTCCTAAAAGGGAGATAGGAATGGCCCCTTTTGAGTTGGTGTATGGATGCGAAACTCAGTTGTCTCTACCATTGGAATTAGCCACAATCAAATTGCAGAAAGTGATCAAAGATAATCAGTTCCAGAACTCCATAGAAAAAAGAGTCATGTATCTGACCAGAATCCAAGAAGAGAGAGAAAGACTGGTTGAAAAGATATTTGATAGAAGAGAAAGACCAAGAAAATTCATGCCAGGAGATCAGGTGTTGCTCTGGGACAAACACAAAGAACCTAAAGGTGCTCACGGTAAGTTTGAGTCTCTCTAGAAAGTCCCTTTCATTATTGATGAGGCTTATGGACCTAATTCTTTTAAATTGCAATATCTTGACATGACCCCTCTGCCTTTTCCCTTTAATGGGCAAGATCTGAAGTTGTACCAGATGTGAAGAATTTTCCCTTCCCTTGTATATAAGTTTTGTTGTGCTTATGATTAGTTCCTTTTTGTTGTGTCAAAGTTTGGTCTAGTGACTCCGTAGCCCAAGTTTGCGAAACCAGAGATCTAGAGTTCATTCCTTGTTCCTATCGGTCCAGGTCCCCAGTCAGAGCCAATGTTGCACCCGTTATTATTTTCGTTACACATTTATCTTATTAAGGGTTGTTTTGAACTTCATTTTGAACTTGAATTTGAACTTTCAAAGTTCAAATTCCTTTGTTCAGTTTGGCTTGTGTGTCTAGTGTTGTCGCGGCTTCATTTGGGCTAGCTTTCCTTTAGGTGAGTTTTCCTATTTTGAACTTTAATTTGAAATTTCAAAGTTCAAATTCAAAAGTTGAAAATTCCATAAAGTGCAAGTGAAAGTTTAAAGTTCCATTTTCAAACAAGAAGTCGTCACGTCTTTAGTCAAGTCCATCTATTCAATTTGAACTTTCAATTGAACTTTCAAAGTTCCATTCCAAAATTTCAAATCTAAAGATTTTCTTTTTCGATCTGCAATGGATTTCATATCAAGTGAAGGTAATAATGGTACGGAGAAAGGATCGGCTGGAGATTTTGAAGCATTAATTCATTGTACTTCTTCTTGGGATTAATCATTATTTTGTAAACGCAAAGGGTGTGATGAGATGTTTAATTAATGAAATGTCAGGAAAGATGTCACCTTGACATTTAATTTGTGCAGCTAAATTGAAAGTTTGTGCATGCCATCAATTCGGGCATATCTTTTGCCTTTATAAGTGAAAGTGGTATTTTATTTTTCTCATTAAAACTGGTTCTCTTGAATTCTTGCGGTGCCAAGGAGATGAAGGAGGTAATATCAAGTTGCAGGACTGTCATTTTCATGAAATCTGGTGAGTGGTCGAACTCTAATTTATAGCTTAAGCAGTCTGTTGAAGCTTACCAAGATTTTTAAAAGTTTCTTCTCAAATTCCCTCTTTGTTTATTCTGGAGTTTTAATTGATTTGATAAGATGAATTATAATAGGTCTTCGTTGCCTAAATTGAAGTCCTCTTCAAGATTAGTTAGTTCCCTCCCATAATTAGAAGATACCACCCTTTTAAATGTGACTGTTGAAGAAATTTTTGAGAGATTGAAGAATCCCTGAAAAGGTTCCATAGCTGATAAGATTAACCAGAGTGGTTTAATCAAAGCCACCACCTTCCCAATTGTAGCCCCTTGTCCATATTTGGTTTTGGAGTGTATGAATCATTATGATGGAAATAAGAAGTGCATTTGCACAAATTCTGGTGAGATTTTGGTAAGGATTGATAGAGAAACAGTGATGTCAGCCATGGGAATCCCTTATAAAGAAGAGTATGAGGCATGGACTATAGCTAATGCTTACTCTTTCTTTTCAAAGAAGAAGAAGCAATATAGGAATGTGATTGCCAAAGCCTGGTTACTAGATTCTAAAAGAGATGGTTCTCGCCTCCCAAAACCTCTCACTCATGAGCATCTTATTCCCAAAATCAGAGACTTAGTTATTTTGTTAAATAGAGTAAAGGGGAACTAGCATACTTTCCATTGGGAAGAATAGATGTTTTTCTATATACAAGTAATAACTAAGGGAGAGAAATTCCTCGATTGGGGTGAACTTATAGCCAAAAATTGCATGAAGGATTAGCTAACTTCACTGGTATGAGAGGTTTCTATACGTCGTCTTTCTTATTCTATGTTTTAGCCAGTTCAAGAAATTTGCCTGGGCTACCACATGAGCCCCTAACACGAGGAATTAAGATTTATGACTACTATCCACTATTGCAGCTGAGAATATGTTCTAAGAACTTTACTAGGGTTAATGATGTGTTTATGGGTCATCTTGTCTTTGAGTTGCAAGGTTATTTACACAAAAGGATGTCTCATGAAGTAGTGTAGTTAATCCAAACCTATGGTGGTTTCTTCATACAATTCACTAGGTTCACATACATCAGGGTGGGTGGATTCAAAGGTGAACCTCTTAGATTTCCTAGATATGCCCTAGATCATCTAGTACTCACTGAAGTGTGCAGAAAATTAGCAATTATAGAGAAAAGTTTAAAGGGAGATCAGCTTTCATAGATTACCTTTCCTATGGAGCTAGGGCATTATCATTGTAAATCCACATCAGACGCCCTAAACTTAGTAGCTGAGGCTAAGAATTACAAATTCAAAACAATCATTGCACGCCCAAAATTTGATAGCAAGGGCTTTGCTAAATCCTACCTGGGCATGAAAGAGGGCTTCACTCATAATGCTCAACTTGAAGACTACTGGGAAGACTGTGAAGATGAATTTGAGGTCTGCAGAAGATTATGGTCCTGACTTAATTTAAAACAAATTGTGGGAATGAGGTTATCTATGAGTATAAAAGGGGTTATAGAGTGTGAGAATGAAGAGGTACTTGATTCTAAATTTAGCAGTAAAGTGCAGAATGAACCCCTAGAAAAAATTGATTGGAATAGACAGGAAGAGGATAATGTTCTAACCAGAACTTTCAATGTTATCAGGAGAACAGAGAAGTGGTTAAGAGAGAAGAGATTGGGCAAGATAAAGGAGAATGAGCCAGTCACTCTTAAGAAAACCAAACATACCCTGCCCTCGAAAGATAAAATTTATTCTCCTAATGTTTCTATTGAATTTGATGTTGCAAGTATAGTTGAATTGGAGGTTGATTTGGAAAAAATGCCTTCATCAATAAAATCCCCTGTTCCAACTAGAACCACCCGTTCCAGAAGTAAAAGGCTTAAAAAGGTCACAGTTGATCCTGAGATTGTTGAATTGGACTCTAGTGTAGAGAAACAAGCTCCCATGGATAACCAGATTATAGATGTAATGGATCTTGGCAATATTGGAGAGAAGGGGAAATGGATAAAGAACAAGACACTAGCAAGATTTTATCTGTTGATTCGACCATTCTGCAAACTCCCCCTGCAAAATATGCAGTGGATACACCGGCGTGGCTCCGAAATTCCATTAGCAAGAAAAGGAGTATTGTACCTATCTGATTGCATGATAATAATATGGTAAGAAGATGTTTAGGGAAGGAAGTAAAGATCAAGAAGCCAAAACCTGAAGCAATGATAGATATAGATGCAAAAATAGGGCATTGGTTTGCAGAGATTGCTATTCCTAAGAATGAGAAAAGTTCAGATGAGGTAACACTTGACGATTTTAACGTGGAAAAAGTTGATATTGGTGTGGCAACCTGGGCAACAGATGTCAAACATCTGGAATCTTCTACCAAGAAGATTGTGAGCAAAGCATGGAAGGATGAAAAAGACAAACTAGAAATGAAGTCAACTATCTCATAGATGGAAAAATATATTTATTCTATCCATCATCTTGATCAAGAAATAAAAACACAGAACCCAATAGATTTTGATATGAAATCCCCTAAAAATCAATTGATGAAAGAACATATTGTATGCAATAAGTTTATTACTGAAGCAGACACAGGTTGGATGGATTCAGTCATGAATTATGGGAACAAATACATAAGTGATCTTAGTCAGACTTATGAAGATGTTGTGGTCGCAAAGAAAACCTAGATACATAATTGACAAAGTGGGATAAAGAGAAGACCCAATGGATGGTTGTAATGACGTAGATAACTGAAGTGAAAAGTTATGGGGTGATGAAGTTCTTGTCCGAGCGGCCTATTGCAGGTGTTGGCGATAAAATTCTTTTTGTCTCACAAGATCATCTTGACTAGAGGAACTCAATCATAAAGCAAGGTATTGAAGAATCTGCTAAACTGGCTAAAGAACTTGTAGCCTTAGCAGGAATGATGAAGAATGATCTTGGGTGTATCAAAGTACCCCTGTTTAAGGAATATGGTAAGACCCTACAAAATCCTGAAGAAATGTATTAAGTTTCAAAGAAAAGGTTCATATGGTGAAGGAAGCCAAAAAAATTACACCTAATGAGTTTTCTCAGATTTCTGAAATAGAATCTACACTAATCATGTGTCATAAAAATTTGGATTCACATAAAGCAAATGTGGCTCTAGGTCTCAGGGAAAATAATATTTGGAAACAAAGGATTGCCCATTTTGGTATTCTAAATCATCAGTTCGTGGTTTAGTTTTCTACTAAGCATATGGAATGGTGAAAACTATGTGTGCAATCACAATCAACCACGGCAACACCCTGAACATGGATATAATGCGAGATAATTGCAATAGAGCGATTATTTTTGGTTTTTTGTTTTGATACTTTCTGTAACTCGAACTACCTTAGATCTCCAAATTTATCTTTCTTACTTTTACTCCTCTGTGGATTTGGTTTCAAAAACTACCTTAAAAATAGTTATTCTCCAGATATAAATGGCTTATTATGACCTTAGAATACGGTCGACCAAATTTTGTAATTTTACTACTTTTTGATACTTTATTTTAACAGTGATACTTAGATACTGGAAAGAAATTTTGTGATCTAGAAAGATTTTGATCAGTTGGTTGAAATTTAATATAAAATAGTACCACAACTTTGGTGTTTTCATTGGAGTGTATAAATGGAGTTTCTGTTGGAATTACATTTATAATCATGGTGCTATATTATGTTTCTTTCAGATTGTAAGAAAATTTTGTTTCTTATTTAAGTATTTTTCTTGGTTACTTTGAAAGAAATTTAGTCTTTTGGTTGAATTCATGCTAATATCTCAGTGATTCCTTTCAATTCATTCTTTACTCGAGATCTAAATTGTTCAACCTTTAATACTTTAGGGTAAAAAGTATTGTTTGAGATTTTTGTTAATTCATTCTTTGAAAAGCCTAATTGAAGATCATTGAAGAGGAAGCTGCACCTTTATGCAGAGGGATGTGACAATTGAGGGAAGCCCTAGCTGTTAGCTAATTGATTTCTCCTAGAAGGGTAATAGAGCAAATAATTCATTAAATTGTGTTAATCAAATTGGGGATAAATTTGTTAACTAACACTACATCTACCTCACTTAAATTTATATAGGATTACAAGGCATACACATATAATTCAAACACAAATAATCACTTCTTCTTTCTTTTTTTTTTCTTATCATATAATCTAAACTTTAACATATCCATTTTCCCCCTTTCTTTCACCTAGATCTACCTTTTACATTTCTTACAAATATAAATTACATCCATAATCCATGATTACATCAATATTCCATATTAAAACCAACTCCTAGGAGTATAGAGATACAGAAATTAATATACAATAATGCATCTCATCATGATGCAAAGTATAAGATTAAGTCCTCAAGCTGAAAATCTGAAAGGAATAAATTCAGGGTCCATCCATGCAATCATGACAAGTACCTCGATAAAAAGATTAACAACCCAACCACATGGAACCCATAGGCTCACTCCCCCGAGCTAGGGGATAGAAACCAAATCCCACATGAGAAAAAATAACTAGGTACATAAGATAAGGTGGTAAAACCCTTCCCAAAATAAGATATGGCACCCAAACAAACATTAATTCAAAATCGGACTACCAGAGGCAACAACAATCAAAGGTGTAAAGACTCTAGGATACAACTATGTGAGTTTCATCGCATATCCATCACACCTTAGGTTATCCTGGAAGTCTCTCCTTACCCGAGCCCCCAAGTAGGCACATGTAGAACTGAACACCTTTCATGAAGAAAAGGTTGATTGATTGTGCCATCTCAATCGACACCTTCACCCACTCTCATCCCTAGTTTGTACTAGCACTAGTGGCATGTGCGAGGCATAAATTAATATTTTTTAGTGTATATCCCCCATTTCCTAGTTAATTTATTAAGGTTATCACTTGATTAACACAGCTCACCAATGATTTATCTTAGCGGCCACTTAGGGCCCTGACCCCCATTGAGAGCCATTCACCTACTGCGCCTAGGCTCTTTACCCAAGAATAAAAACATAATCAATGCATAAAGTAATCACATCACATCATGTGAACATGCCATGAGTTTCATAATAACATCATAATATCACATTTTCAGTTTTAGGAAACCACTTGTTTCCTTTACTTACCAGACAACCCTAAATCCCATATAGGCATTCAAATGGATTCAAAATGCACAAGGAAGCATAAAAATGCATCAATTAAGAGTTAATACATGAACAAAAAATCATAAGGATTTCATAATTGACTTCCATAATCAAATTCGAACATCAAATTCAGGTTTAGGACTACAATAATTGCCCCTTAACCACTAGATAATCCCTAAACCCTAAATTGAAACAAAATCATTTTATGGAATTAAAAATGCATCAAACCTAAAGAATATGAGCACATCATCAACATATTAAATATTTATAACAAATAAAACATCTCAACTTTATCATCATTGCCTTTGGTATAACCTAAAACCCTACGATGCAAATACTGGCCAAAACACAAGTTCTGTGCACTTGGATTCTATTTGTATGCACTTGGACTAATTTTATACACACTTGGACCAATTTTATGCATAGTTGGGCTAGAAGTTGCGTACTTGGACTCTGTTTCTATGTAGTTAGCTCAGAAAGGGGCAGTTTGGAAAGGGTCACTAAAATGACATTAATTGGGCAAGATTAGGGCACTAGAAGAAGAATATGAAGATGACTCATTTGAGATCTCTCAGATTGATTTATAGGAACCTCAATTGACAAAACCAGAACATAAGATTAACATGCTCAAAACATACATTTCCATAAATAGGTCTTAAACAAAATTAAAGGAAAATGCATTCACAACTTTCAAAACACATATTATCCTTTCCAAATTTAAGATCATGGTTTGCAAAACATGATAAACATCTCAAGAAAGGACAATGACATTCCAATCCACACATCACTTAGATTCATTCACCAATTTACTTACCAAATACACCAATATTAACAATATCAATAATAAACACATACACAAGAAAACATGGCTCTCTTCTTATAGGATAGGATCCTACCTTGGGTCCTTTGTAGGTCCCAAAATGAAGAAGACAAGAGAGATCTAGTCCAAAGAAATCCATTCCAAGGTAAGGCCACTCCAAAGCAATATATTCCATAAGAGTTTTTCATTAAACAATCCAATCTCTCTCTCAAACCTCACAAGCACTCACTCACAAGTTTTGTAGTATAACTCTCTCTCACAAACTCTCATTACCACACAATTCCCCACAAGAATATCTAGCACTTTCTCTCCAAAACTTCTTGTAATACCTCTTCCGAGAACCATATGGAAAGAATGAAATTTCTTTCCATATTTATTACTTCGGGAGGAGTTACACAGGAATGAACCAATTCCCAACTAAATTTATAAATATTGGTTTATTATACCAATGTTATAATATAACTCACTCCTAATAATCTTCTATTTATTATTTATTTTAATTTCTAATCCCTTCATAAGTTATTTATTAATTAATAGTATTAATTAATAAATATTAATATTAACATACCTTATCCCCTCACAAATATATTACATATTGTATTCAATACACACGACTAAATAAATACCATAGTTACTTAGTTAGCTCACCTCAAATACATATATACATTCCCAATAACTATTTACCAACCATGATATTAATATTTAATAATATTATAAATTACCTTAATACAAATATTTTCACAATATTCAATATCCACAATCATGCAAATATAATTATATGTGTGTGTATGTATATACATGTATATGTATGTATATGTATGCATATGCATATGTAATTATATGTATATATGTATATTTATGTATATTTATGTGTATATATGTATATATACATATATACATATATGTATATATACATATATGTATATATATACATATATATACATAGATGTATATATATACATATATATACATACATATACATTGATAACATATATTTTGCCATTAGTATGTGTGTGTGTGTGAGATTACACCTTCATGAAATTAGGATCAATAACAACAACTCTATGGAAAGAAAATACAATTTAATCTAAGAATTGAAGTTAAATCCATGACATCTCATGGTTCTCTATCTAAGCTTT